>SZWC01000111.1:454641-474068 GCA_023375785.1 Penium margaritaceum | reverse complement strand
GCCAGCTCCTTTGCCCTGTCCAGATACGCCTCCATCCCTTCACCACCCTGCATTTTCAGCGCCATCATCTTTTCCTCCAAAAGCATGAGGAATGCAGGATCCTTGCTCTCATACTTCTTGCACAACGTGTCCCACCCCTCCTTTGCAGTAGCCTTGTCACTCACGTACTGAAGATGCGGGTTGGAGATGGTGTTAACAAGCAACCTGTAGGCCTGCCTGTCCTTCTTCTTCCATTCCTCGTACGTCGCTGGTACAGCTCCAGAAGAACCCGCATCAGCTGCACCCTTTTGCGGCGTCTTCCTCGCCACCACCTGCGCTGCGGTGATGCCTTTTGCGTGTGGAACTGGAGCCGGCTCGTCGCCGCTCACCACCTCCCACAAGCCCCTCTCCTCCAAAAGGAGGTGAGTACGGATCTTCCAAAATGTGAAGTTCGCGCGTCCCTCCAGCCTCTCCAAAGGCTGGGCTGCTGTCACAACGCTAGCTACTGCCATTTTGAGCCTTGGTGAAGCTCAGCGCTGCCCTTGGATGGCGGCGCTACCCTTGCTTCTGCTGCTGCTTCTGCCACAAATCTGTCTGAGAGAAAATGGACTATAGGTGCCAGCATACAGAGAATTGAGAAAAACTGAGCCCACCACTGGAAACGTCAGCTCGAAACCTTTCAGTTTGACCCATAAAACAGGGTCATTAACTGGGGAATTCAAAAGATAGGCACTCTTGAAAACAGGGTATGCTTATGCTCCTACTCCAACTCAGACCAGCCAGTTTGTAAACGGTGTTTCTCTCAAACGAATCAATGGATTGCAAATATGTTTGCACCAATGGAAAGCTTAGGAAAAACACTACAATTCGCATGTGCCACTTTTTA
This sequence comes from Penium margaritaceum, assembly GCA_023375785.1. Classification (NCBI taxonomy): domain Eukaryota; kingdom Viridiplantae; phylum Streptophyta; class Zygnematophyceae; order Desmidiales; family Peniaceae; genus Penium; species Penium margaritaceum. Next base: position 473,203 of record SZWC01000111.1, on the reverse strand, counting down.
AGTTTGACAAAGAAACAAGAGAGTTATGGTCATCACAAGGCGACAGTCTTACTCATAGAGAAGAGTGTAGCCCTGGCCGACCTCGTTTTGAGCATAACTCTCAATCCGACTGTTGGATCTTCGCAGTCTTTGGATCGTTGGAAAGCTTATCTCTTGAACTTGAAGATCCTAGAATCAATCGTCAAATCTGGTGAATATTTCACCCCAACCCGTCACCCTCAAAGTGACGGCCTTTGCTGGCTGGAAGTGGCAGAACTTGGCTCTGATACCAAATGTTGGAACTTGAGGAGAGAGGGAGCCTTGGAGCAGCGAGCATGTGTGATTGGAAGGGCATGACTTGTGCTGAAGAATGGTTGTTCAATCACTCAAAATGATGGAGTACATATAGAGCTAGACCTTGGGCAAGTCAGCCCTCTCACAAGCCACACCACTTAGCCATGGAGGCTAAGGCTCACACACTAGAGTCCATAATCTCTCACAAGGGAGGAAATCAGCCAAGCAATCAGGCTGACCACTCACACACAACCTAGAGAGCTAGAGAATGCTCTCATGGCACACTCCTAGTGGTCACATAACCCACAAACCCATGGAGAATCGCCATGTGTCCATGGCTAGCACACAAGGATCTCACCTCACCTAGAAAGTAAGGAGAGGTATCTTTATCTAGGTCAGCACACTCTGACAAGGGAATCATAAGACCAAGGACCTTTTTGGATATTTCGCCCATCAGGTCTTGACCCTGGACCTTATGCCTTTTTCTTTTCTCAGGCTAAGGCATGGAGCCATCGCCCATGGTCACCCGGATATCGACGATCGATGACCCCGGAAACTACGAAAATTCATATCTCCCAATCCGACCGTTGGATCGGCCTAAAACCTGGGCCACAGACATTTTGCCACCTGATCTTTTGAATGAAGAAGTCGAATTGACGATCGGAGCAAGCATCTGGTACTTTCCTGGAACTTGCTCCTGTGGACCTGAAACTAAGCCGGATGGCTCCTTTCCCAACACAAGTCACGCACCATCCGCTTCATTTGAAGTTGCTACAAGGCACGCTGCGAGTACAGCCATAGTACACATGCCAGATTTTGCCATATGTCGCCTGCACCACTGCTAAATCTCTCTTATCACGTGGGATCTTGGTTGCCCCAAAAAAGCGGTACATGTCGCCTTCCTTCACCGACCCGGCAAACACATCTCCTGTTTCCTTGTCAAGGATGTAGCCATACATTTCAGTAAAGATGACTCATAGTCTAGGTTGGTGAGAAGAGACATTAAGAGAAAGTTGAACATCAGGTCCATACAGCACGCCCGGAACACTCTGATTTCAATAGTAAACTAGGTCTCGAACTATATCTCAATAATCCCAATCCCCTCCTCATACACTACCAGATCATCACCCAAAGTAGAAGGTCAAGGGAGGATGGAGTGTATATGCATAGAGCACTCCTCGTGGCGTATCAACCTCATTTTGAAAAGGCGGTCGCACGCGTCCTTGGCCACGTTCATGTTGCAAAAACAAAGCACACAGGTCAGCTTGAGCTGCTGCTGCTCCTGACGCTGTTCTAACTACTGTTGATGATGTTGTCGAGATACTGCTTTTGCTACTATATCTGGTGCTGCTCCTTCTTGTCCCCTTTGCATTAGGAAAGGAGCCATGCGGCTCAATTTGAGGTCCACAAGAGCAAGTTCGAGGAAACTACCAGATGCGTTGTCGGATAGTAAATCTCACATTACTATTGGAAATATGAGTTAGCTAAATGACTATTGTCAATGTTTGAGGCCCATCTAATGGTCGGATAGGGAGATATGAATTTCTGAAGTTTCCGAGGTCATCGACCGCCGATATCTGGGTGACCATGGGCAGTCGCTCCATTCTTTAGCCTGAGAAAAGAAAAAAACAAGAGGACCAGGGTCAAGACCTGATGGAAGAAACATCCCAAACGTCCTAGATTCTTGGATTACCTCGTCAGAATGCGTTAACTAGGTAACAACTGTTGCAGATTTGCCCCTCTACATGCCCAAGTGTGGCGGAAGGAGGCGCCGACAAGCCGCTAGAGAGAGGAAATTCCTCATCGACGGATCTGGCAACTTGCCTATTACTCGGATCCCAAAATGGAGGATTGTGCCTCAAACTTGACAAGTAGCTTAATCCGGCAGGAGTTGTTTCAGCGGGATTGGACAAGTAACGAGGGAGATATGGGCTCCATAGTTGGGATATGTGTGACGGCTCTCGGAGTCGGCCGCGATTCCACTGGAGGTGGATAATCCACTTGACTGAGTAACAAAAGTCCATCTAGAGATTTTGCTCTAGAAGGGCTGCCGAGGCGTCGGCCGGATGATCTGCTGGATGCTTGTAGTGTAGTTTGTGACTAGGGACTTAGCCAAATTTCTCACTTGGCGTCTGGAACTCAAAGGTTTGTTTTCTTACTTGGGGACTTGGTCAAAATTTTGACTACAGGTCCGCGAACACGTTTCGACCCACATCAATCCCCATCACCAAACTCGATGATTAACTCAACGAAATACATACCAAAGGCGCAAGGGGGGCCGCCACTACGCGTAGGGACATCTGCGCCTCCGGAATGGCGTTTTGATGTATGAGGGCGCCTCGGCGGGCGACGTGGCGCGCGCCGCTCACTGAGGGGCTGATTTGAGGTGTTGCGTTTCGGATGACGTAGCATGAGCTACCTTGCTGAAATCGTGCACAGTTTGGTAGGTTGGAGAGCTCATGACTAGCCCTACAGATGATCAGGTCATCGTGCACAGTTTGATAGGTTGGAGAGCTCATGACTAGCCCTGCGCAAAAGTGAGTGTCTCGCACTTATCTTCAACTCCCACAAATAGCATGGGGTGACCAGAAAGCTCATGCTTAGACTCAGAACCACCTGCACAAAACATAGCCGTGAACACGCAATAGACCTGTCCGGCATGTTGGAACTGCCTCCACTTGAGGTCATTTTATGACAAAGGGTTATGGGTCCACAGCCCTAACCGGTCTACAATCGCTCAGGACTTTTGCGGCGGACGGGACTGTTGTAATGGACGAAATTACCGTCAAGCTCTGAGGTCCTGGAATGGAAGACTACACAAGTGGTGCAGAAGGAGATGCAACCCACCAAGAAGTATGCAGGTCGCCCTGGCTATGGGGTATGGAGGTGGCACTTCGAGCTGCACGTAGCGCATAAGGGGCTACTGAAGGTCATGAAGAGAACGGAATTCCTCGACAAAGGGACGGCGACGGAAGCGCAAAAGGGAGCCTTCGCAAAGAAGAACACGGAGGTGCTCATGCTGCTGGTGTCCGGAAAGGCCGTGTCATAGTGAGGCTACTTCCACGGCTGCATCTTTGGACCCGAAGCTTGGCAAAAACTCTGTGCAATCCATTAATCCAAGTCGTTGGCGGACAAAGTCTTTGCGATGAAGCGACTACTGATGGTGAGAATCAAGGAGGGACATGATCTCATCACTGCCATGCACCAGATCCAGTAGCTCGCCTCACATTATAACGACGTGGGTTCGAAGATCAACACGCTGCTGCAGGTGATGGCCCTCCTCATGGCCCTTGCTAATAGATAGAGCCCTCTAGTTATATTCTTGGGAGGATGGGCAGAGGACAAGCTCACATATGGCGCAGGCGTAGAGTACATGCGCAACGAGGTACAACGACGGAGTTGTGGGGAGTCGTCGTTGTCCTCGTCGGTCCTTGTGACCAAAATGCGTGGTGGCGGAAGCGGGACCAAAGGAGGTGGCGGACATGGCAGCGGCAAGAAAGGCGCCAAGAAGGATGGTGCCAAAGTTACAGGAAGGAGGGCCACTGGGTCTGTGAGTGCATCGAGGAGGCAAAACCCAACGGCAAGGACGCCCAAAGCAAGAATGCACTCCTCAATGTACTGAAAATCACCACCTCAAGAAGGCCAACCAGGGATGTCTCAACTCTGGAGCAGAGGAGCATACCCAGGTTGAGAAGGTCCAGTTCATCACCTACACCAAGTCGAGCATATCCATGGTGGTCGCGATCGACAAGGTCGAGCCGGCGACTGGCCAAGGAGACGTGGACGTGGAGGTAGTGGTTGGTAGAAAGTAGGTGCAACGCATCATCAAGGACGTGCAGCATGTACCCCCGCTTAGCTGATGTTCTAATTATTTGCTGCCTGACTGAGAAGGGATACAAGATACCCTTAAGGAGAAGAGGGACAATAGTGGCGAGCCCGTGCTGGAGGGTAAGCGCGAAGGAGGCCTCTACATCGTGGAGACCATGGTGATCCCTACGGCAAGAGATTCAGCAGACTTGCAAGAACGCACGGCGAACCTGGCCAAAGGAGGAAGAGCTCATCCGGAGCTTTGGTACCGATGACTGGGACATTCCTCACTCGCAGTCGTGAAGGAGATGGCGAGGCGCGAGCTGGTACGTGGCCTCGTCATCGACAGTGGAGAAGATGCGACAGATGTAGCAAAGCATAAAAAGTACGAGCCTTGCATTTTGGGCAAGGCACAACGCAAACCGTTCAAGGAGAACGTGAATTGCACCTCGGACCTGCTCGAGGTCGTAGAGCAACGTGTGCAAACCATTCAAGACGGCGTGAAAGTGCGGCGCAAGTTTCTTCGTCACCTTCATTGATGACTACAGCAGAAAACGCTTTGTGTATTTCATGAAGCGGAAAGGCGAGGTCTTGGACCGGCTAAAGAAATATGTCGCCGCGGTGGAGAGGCAGACAGACCGGAAGATCACAACGCTACGCAGTGACAATGGCAGAGAGAATGTGGGCTGTAGCGGGTGGATGAAGCAGCAGGGCTTAAAATAGCAACAAAGTACGCCGTTTTTGCCTCAGTCAAATGACATGGCGGAGGGGGTGAACCAGATGCTGCTGAACATGGTACCAACCATGTTGGTGGAGGCGAAATTGCCGCGAACAAAAGCTATGCGTATGTAGTGCTACACCATCAACCTCACTCCTATAGCGGTGCTAAAGGGGAGGAGCAGGAGGAAGACGCCACACGAGGTTTGGAGAGGGTGCAAACCAAGGCACACGCTGTGGTGCACGCTACGCAAAGGCGTGATAGCAAGGTGGACAAGCACCACAGCTACATCAGCAGCAACAACGTGGGCCTGGTGGAGTCTCCAAAGATGAGGGAGTGGTTTTAGCTCCTTGATTACGAGAAAGAGCCGGCGGACGCCGAATTTGAGGATGCGCCATCAGAGCGCAAAGGTGCACCAGCGGTGGTAGCCGACATAGAGGACTCGGATGACGATCGAGTTGATGAGGACATCCACTGTAAGGATTCGGCGAATGAGGCACTTAGGATGCCAAGGCGTACACTCCCGGCAGAGTGTGCAGCGGGCGTTGGTGGACAATCCACCGGACGTGTCGGTCGTTCGGGCGATGTTTTGGCAGAGTGAGATAGATCCTTGGAGAGCCATCCGGTTGAGAATTCACCAGAGTGTGCTAAGTCAGAGGGATCGTAGCAAAGCAATGATGCGCGACCAAAACTACCATTCCGCAATAGGAGGCAGCAAAAAGCAGGGAAACGCTTCGATGCAAGCACCGTTCGATGGATTGGCATGACAGGGTGCATACTGGTTGTATGAACGGAGCCAATTAACGTACAAGAGACGTTTGCACGAACCAAAGAGGATCAATGGGACACAATCATCAAATCAGAGCTAGCTTCCATCATGAGAAATGATACATGGGAGCTCGTTGACAGGTCAAAAGATGCAAAGGTCATCGGCTCAAAGTGGGTATTGAAGACCAAGTTTACAAAGGAAGATGTGGTTGATAAACACAAGGCGCCGCTTGTGGCAAAGGGTTACGCACACCATTAGGGGGAGCACTACAATGAGACGTTTGCTACCATCGCCAAGTTCACATGAATCCGGGCGATCTTTGTGGTGGCGGCCGCAAAGGACATGGAGCTTTACCAAATGGAGGTAAAGACGACCTTCCTCAATGGCATCATAGACAATGAGATCTACATGGAGGTGCTAGAGGGGATGGAGGCGCCAGAGGGCAAGGTGTATAAGCTACAGAAGTATTTGTACGGGCTAAAATAATCACCCAGATGCCGTACCAACAGATGGTCAGCTTCGTGTCACTACTCGGTTTCAAACGCTATGAAGCGGATAACAGCGTGTACGTGCGGCACAACAAACAACTCCATGAGATTGTTGCACTCTACGTGGACGACTTGATTGTGTAATATACGGATTTTCTGGGCCTACGGTAGCTGAAAGAGCAGCTTAGCACCAGATAACACATGTCGGACATGGGGGAGCTGGAGTTGTTGGAAAAGGAGCCATGTGGCTTAGTTTCAGGTCCACAAGAGCAAGTTCCAGGAAACTACCAGATGTCTGCTCCGATCGTCAATCCAACTCCACCATTCAAATGAAAAGGTGGCCAAATGTCTATGGTCCAAGTTTGAGACCGACCCAAACTGTCAGATTGGGAGATATGAATTTTCGTCGTTTCCGAGGTTATCGTTCGTCGATATCCGGGTGACCATGGGCGATGGCTCCATGCCTTAGCCTGTGAAAATAAAAAGGCAAGAGATCCAGGGTCAAGACCTGATGGGAGAAATATCCAAAAAGGTCCTAGATTCTTGGGTTGCCTTGTTAGAGTGTGCTAACCAGGAAAAGAGGTACCCTTGTCACGGGGTACCTCTCCTTGCTTTTTAGGTGATGTGAGATCCTTGTGTGCTAGCCATGGACACATGGCTGTTCTCCATGACATTGTGGGTTATGTGACCACTAGGAGTGTGCCATGAGAGCATTTTCTAGGTCTCTATGGCGTGTGTGAGTGGTCAGCCTGATTGCTACGCTGATTTCCTCCCTTGTGTGAGATTATGGACTCGAGTGTGTGAGCGTTAGACTCCATGGCTAAGTGGTGTCGCTTTTGAGAGGACTGGCTTGCCTAAGCTTTAGCTCTATATGTACTCCATTGTTTTGAGCAAATCAACAACCATTCTTCAGGACAAGTGATGCCCTTCCAGTCCCACATGCTCACTGCTCCAAAGCTCCCTCTCCCCTCCTTTTTCAACATTTGGTATCGGAACCAAGTTCTGCCACTTTGAGCCAGCACAGGCCGTCACTTTGAGAGTGATAGGTTGGAATCAAACCTTCACTAAATTTGACCATCTACCACAGGATCTTTAAGTTCAAAAGACAAGCTGTCCAAAAGCCCAAAATCGCAAAGATCCAACAATCAGATTGAGAGTTATGCTCAAAACAAGGTCGGCAATGGCTACACTCTTCTCTCTCAGTAAGACTGTCGTCTTGTGATGACCATAACTCTCTTGTTTATTTGTCAAATCAAAAACGTAGCACATACTAATTGAATAAGTTTTCCTAAGCTTTCTATTGGTGCAAAACTATTTGCATTCCATTGGTACGTTTGGGAGGAACGCCGTTTATAAGCTGACTGGTGTGAGCCGGAGTAGGAGCAGAAGCATACCTTGTTTTTAAAAGGGTATATCTCTGAAAATCCACTATTGATGACCATGTTTTATGGGTCGATCTGAAAGTTTTTGAGCTCCATTTTCGAGTGGTGGGCTTCGTTTTTCAAAATTCCCAGTCTGCTGGCCTCTACAGTTCATTTTCTGTCACACAGATTTCTGGCTTAAGCAGTAGCAGAACTAGGGGTAGCGGCGCCACTCAAGGGCACCGCTAAGCATCACCAAGGCTCAAAATGGCAGCAGCAGGCGTGGTAAGAGCAGCCGCGCCCTTGGAAAGCCTGGAAGGATATGCCAACTTCACATTTTTTAAGATCCGTACCCGCCTCCTTTTGGAGGAGAGGGGCTTGTGGGAGGTGGTGAGCGGCGACAAGCGCGCTCTGCCTCCATAGGTAAAGGCATCACCGCAGCAGAGGTGGTGGCGGGGCAGACGCCGCTAAAAGGTACAGCAGATGCAAAATCATCTACAACTGCATTAGCAGCATAAAAGAAGTTGAAAAAGATGGATAGGCAGGCCTACAGGCTGCTTGTCAACACCATCTCCAACCCGCATCTCCAGTACGAGAGTGACAAGGCTATTGGAAAAGAGGAGTGGGACACGTTGTGCAAGAAGTATGAGAGTGAGGATCCTGCATTCCTCATGTTTTTGGAGGACAAGATGATGACGTTGAAAATGCAGGGTGGCAAAGGAATGGAGGCGTAGTTGGACAAGGCAAAGGAGCTCGCGAAGTAGCTGAAAGCGGCCAGCAACCCTATGGAAGACACGCGCTTCATTCTCGTCTTGCTGAGGGGACTCCGAACGAGCTATGATACAATGCAAGAGACGTTGAAGTGCCAGCTGACTCTCGACCTCGACTTCATCTACACGCACCTGGTGCACATGGGACTACATCGCAATGCAGGAAAGCGCAACGGCTACAGTAGCAGTGGTGAAGCAGCTTTCATTGTCATGGACTCACGCAACCAGCAACAGCAGTACTCTGGGCAGCAGAGAGGCAAGAAGAAGCGCAAGTGCCACTATTGCCAGAAAGAGGGGCACTACAAGAAAGAGTGCTTCAAATTCAAGAGGGACCAGAAGGAGCAGTAGCAATAGCAGCAAAAGCAGCAAAAGCAGCAATCTCCACAACAACTGTAGCAACAATCAGAGTAACGACAGCAGTAGCAGCAGCAACAGCAGAATCAGACTGGCGTATACCATTTTGGCAACATGAACGTCGCCAAGGAGGTACACGACTGCCTCTTCATGGCAAAGTTTGACATGTCGCTGAAGGAAAAGGCAGATCTCGCGTGGTACAAGGACTCGGGGTGTACCAAGAGTCTGACGTAACACAAGGAGTTGTTCACGGACCTGCTCTCCATTCCCCCCCCCCCCCGTCGGATTGCTTTGTTGGGAAAAGAGCCATTCGGCTCAGTTTCAGGTCCACAGGAGCAAGTTCCAGGAATCTACCAGATCCTACTCCAATCTTCAATCTGAGTTCACCATTGAAAAGATCAGATGTCAAAATTTCTATGGTCCAAGTTTTAGACCGATCCAATGTTCGGATTGGGAGATATGAATTTTCGTAGTTTTTGGGGTCATCCATCGTCGATATCCGGGTGACCATGAGCGATGGCTCCATGCCTTCGCTTGAGAAAAGAAAAAGGCAAGTGATCTAGGGTCAAGTCTTGATGGGAGAAATATCCAAAAAGGTCCTAGATTATTGAGTTGCCTTGCCAGAGTGTGCTAACTACGAAAAAGGTACCTCTCCTTACTTTTTTGGTGAGGTGAGATCCTTGTGTGCTAGCCATGGACACATGGCGATTCTCCTAGTGATTATGGGTTATATGACCACTAGGAGTGTGCCATGAGAGCATTTTCTAGCTCTCTAGGTTGTGTGTGAGAGGTCAGCCTGATTGCTAGGCTGATTTCCTCCCTTGTGTGATTTTATGGACTCTGGCTAAGTGTGTAACCCTTAGCCTTCATTGCTAGGTGGTGTCGCTTGTGAGAGGGCTGACTTGCCCAAGCTCTAGCTCTATGTGTACTCCATCATTTGAAGTGATTCAATAATCATTCTTCAGCAAAAATGATGCCCTTCCAGTCCCACATGCTCGCTGCTCCGAGGCTCCCTCTCTCCTCCAGTTCCAACATTTGCTATCAGAGCCAAGTTCTGCCACTTTCAGCCAGCACATGCCGTCGCTTTGAGAGTGACGAGTTGGACTGACGGTCAGTCTGAAAGTTCTACTCAAAACGAGGTTGGCTAGGGTTACACGCTTATCTTTGAGTAAGACTGTCGCCTTATGATGATCATAACTCTCTTCTTTCTTTGTCAAGTTAAAAATGTAGCGTATACGAATTGAAGTGTTTTTCCTAAGCTTTCCATTGGTGCAAAAACATTTGTATTCCATCATAACATTTGGAAGAAACACCGTTTACAAGCTGGCTGATGTGAGCTTGAGTAGGAGTAGAAGCATACCCTGTTTTAAAAAGGGCATATCTCTTAAAATCCCCTGTTGATGACCCTGTTTTATGGGTCGATCTGAAAGGTTTTCAGCTGCATTTTCTAGTGGTGGGCTTAGTTTTTTAAAATTCCAAGTCTGCTAGCCTCTACAGTCCATTTTCTGTCAGAAAGATTTCACGCTAAAGCAGCAGCAGAAGCAGTGGTAGCGCCGCCACTCAAGGGCAGTTCTGAGCATCGCCAAGGCTCAAAATGGTAGCACCAGGCGTGGTAAGAGCAGCCCACCTCTTCGAGAGGCTGGAAGGATGCGCCAACTTCACGTTTTGGAAGATCCGTACCTGCCTCCTTTTGGAGGAGAGGGGCTTGTGGGAGGTGGTGAGCGGCGACGAGCGCGCTCTGCCTCCACAGGTAAAAGACATCACCGCAACAGAGGTGGTGGCAGGGAAGATGCCATAGAAAGGTGTAGGAGGTGCAAGTTCATCTACAACTGCAGTAGCGGCATATGAGGAGTAGAAGAAGAAGGATAGGCAGGCCTATAGGTTGCTTGTCAACACCATCTCCCACCCGCATCTTCAGTACATGAGTGACAAGGTTACTACAAAAGAGGGGTGGGACACGTTGTGCAAGAAGTATGAGACCAAGGATCCTGTATTCCTCATGCTTTTGGAGGAGAAGATGATGGCGTTGAAAATGTAGGGTGGCGAAGGGATGGAGGCGTACTTGGACAGGGTAAAGGAGCTGGCGAAGCAGCTGAAAGTAGACGGCAACCCTGTGGAAGACATGCGGTTCGTCCTCCTCTTGCTGAGGGGACTCCCAACGAGCTATGATACGGTACGAGACGTTGGAGTGCCAGCCAACTCTGGACCTCGACTTCATCTGCACGCATTAGGAACAGGTGGAGCTGCGTCAAAATGCAACAAAGCGCGATGGCGGCAAGAGTAGCAGTGAAGGAGCTTTCATGGCCATGGGCTCACGCAATGAGGAGCAACAGCAGTCCATGCAACAGAGAGGCAAGAAGAAGGGCAAGTGCCACTATTGCCAGAAAGAGGGGTAATACAAGAAAGAGTGCTTCAATTTCAAGAGGGACCATAAGGAGCAGCAGCAGTCGCAGCAAAAGCAGCAATTTCCAGAGTAACAGCAGCAGTAGTCACAGCAACGTCAGGAGCAGTCACAACAACGTCAACAGCAGCAGCAGCAGGAGCAGAACCAGATTGGCGTGCGCCATTTTGGCAATATGAACGTGGCCAATGAGGTGCGCGACCGCCTCTTCATGGCAAAGTCTGACATGTCGTAGAAGGAAAAGGCGGATCTGGCGTGGTACAAGGACTCGGGGTGTAGCAAGAGTTTGACGCACCACAAGGAGTGGTTCACACAGCTCCTGTCCATTCCCCCTTGTTTGATTGCTTTGTGTGATGATCGGGTGGTGTATGCTGAGAGGATTGGGATTGTGGAGATGTGCTTGGAGAGCACACGTGGCATTGAAGTAGGAGTGTTCCATGGCGTGCTGTATGTGCCTGATGCTACGTTCAACCTTCTCTCAGTGTCCTCTCTTACCAACACAAGACTGCGCATCGTCTTTGACGATGATTATGGCTACATCCTCGACAAGGAAACACGAGATGAGTTGGCAAAGTTAGTGAAAGAAGGCGATATGTACCGCCTGCTGGGTGGGACCAAGATCCCGCGTGAGCGGAGCCTTGCAGCAATGATGCAAGCCACCGATGGCAAAATCTGGCATGCGCACTACGGCCACATCGGCACAAGCCCCTTTCAGCAACTTCAAACGAAGGAGATGGTGCGTCACTTGCCCACTATCTCTAACCTTGAGCAGCAGTTATGCATAGGCTGTTTGGAGCGGAAGAAACACCGCGATGCGTTCTCTGGAGCAGGAGAGCTTGCAAAGGAGGTGTTGAACCTTGTCCACAAAGATTGTGTGGCCCGATGCAGATCCAGAGCTTTGGTGGCTCTAGGTATTTTCTCACCTTCATTGATGATTTCAGCCGTTACACTGCTGTATATTTCCTTTATTCCAAGGACCAGTGCTTTCACAGGTTCCACGAGTTCAAGGCCATGATGGAGAACAAGACTGGGAAGAAAATCAAGGCGCTTTGCAGCGACCGCGGTGGTGAGTACCTGAGCAAGGAGTTCCAGGACTACCTCGCAGCAACAAGCATCAAGGCGCAACACAGCGTGCCATACTCGCCGCTAAACAATGGCATAGCAGGAAAGCCAATCGTAGTATTGCTGAGTTGGTGAGCTCCATGCTACACGTGGCTCGACTCACCTACGACTTTTAGGCGGAAGCAGTAAGCACTACGGTGTACATCAAGAACCGCAATCCAACCAAGGACTAGGAGCAGATGACGCCGTACAAGGCGTAGTTTGGCAAGAAGCCAAGCGTGGGTCATCTTCGCGCGTTTGGCAGCTTGGCGCACATGTAGGTGCCAAAGGAGAAGTGGCAAAAGTTGGACGCGAAAAGCGCGCAGATACTGATAATTTGGTACGACCTGGCAAGGAAGGCATATCGCCTCTACGAGAGGGATACGAGCCACGTCATCATCTCCTGGGATGTTGTCTTCAACGAGAGCAACGTCATCAACACCAACATTGTCTGTGAAGAGGCAGCAGAACCTGCAACTGACGAGACAACGGGAGCAAAAATCCTTCCTGAATCCATTCCCTCCCGATCCTTCCTCTACTGTGACAGTGGGAGAATCACTCTACTCTCCCATGTCTGATGCAACAGATACAGGAGCCTCATTGGCACAAGCATAGGAGGGTGATCTAGTACCACCAGCAGCAGCAGTTGTGCTAGCAGCACCGCGCCAGCCGCCTGCTAACGCTCTAGCACCAGGTCGAGGATACCCTCTCACGGTGGGCTACAAACCTGGTGAGCGCGGGCATTTTTGGATGCTCCAAAAACCAGACCACATGAACGTCGCAATTGCAGTAGACTATGATGAGCCGGCGTCGTACAAGGAAGCCATGGCTACACGAGATGCAGCAGATTGGGCGCAATATGTGGAGCAAGAGATACAGTCACAGCTCGACTATGGTACGTGGGAGCTCACTGAGCATCCACCTGGACCTAAGGTGATCAAGTACAAGTGGGTGTTCAAGAAGAAGCGGGGAGCAGATGGCAACCTGGAAAAATACAAGGCAAGGCTGGTCGCCAAGTGCTACTCGCAACAGGAGGGCATCGACTACATAAAAATGTTTGCCCCTGTTGCAAAGTTTGCCTATGTGTACACGCTCCTCCGTTATGCAGCAGCTCAGGACTTTGAGGTTCACCACATGGATGTCAAGAGGGCATTCTTGAATGGTGACTTGGAGGAGATTAACATGGAGTAGCCGGAGGGGTTCGTCATGGATGGCCAGGAGCACCTGGTTAACAAGCTGCAAAAGTTGCTGTACGGTCTCAAGCAAGCGACGCGTCCTTGGAACCAAAAGTTGGATGCGGCATTGCAGTACATGGAGTTCAAACGCAATGAGTGTGACTACGGCGTCTATCGCTGGCAGCATAGTCATGAGGTGCTCATCATCATCGTCTATATGGATGACATGCTCCTCCTTTCCAACTGCATGTCTGCACTATAGGAGTTCAAGGAAGCCATGCAGGAGCGCTTCAGATGTCTGATCTCGAGGAGGCATCACACTTCCTCTGTATCTTGATCACGCATGACCAAAAATCACACTCTCTCTCACTCAAGCAGAGCCGCTATATCAAGGATGCCTTGGAGCGATTCAGCATGGCAGAGGCAAAACCCATCAAAACGCGGCACCTCCTCGTGAGCTCCAATAGAAAAGAAAATGCAACTCAGCGGCAAAAGTACCAAAGCGCTGTCGGTAGTATCATGTACCTGATGGTTGCCACCAGGCCGGACCTCGCAGAGGCTGTTAGAACTGTGAGCCAGCACATGGCAAACCCTACACCTGAGTAGCAGAAGGTAGTGAAGCGGATCTTCCGCTACTTTGCTGGAACCATCAGCATCGGCATCACCTACAACAGCAACGCCAACAGCATCATCGGCTACACAGACGCAGATTGGGCTTCAAACCCAAGGGACCGTAAGTCCATATCTGGACATGTGTTCCTCATGAATGGTGGAGCGATCGGCTGGTGCAGCAAGCGGCAGGTGGTCGTGGCCACCTAAAGCACAGAAGTTGAATATGTCTCTCTTTGCTTTGGAGCCCAGGAAGCAGTTTGGCTTCACCGTCTCATGGCAGAGATGAGTGGGAGTGCAGCAATTCCACTTCCTGTATGCGTCAACAACTGGAGCGCAATCGCACTCGGCAAGAATCCTGAGCACCATGCACGCACCAAGTGCATTGACATCAAATATCATGTCATCAGGCACGTGGTGAAGGAGGGTGCTATCAAGCTAAAGTTTACTCCAACCAGCAAGCAGGTCACTGATTGCTGCACCAAGCCAGTGACCCATGAGACGCAGCACTTCTACATGAAGGCATGTTGATTGAGCCTACTTTGATTGCGGCTAAGTGGGAGATTGTTTGAAAAGGAGCCATCCGGCTTAGTTTCAGATCAAGAGGAGCAAGTTCCATGAAACTACAAGATGCTTGCTCTGATTGTCAATCCAACTTCACCGTTGGAAAGATCAGGTGGCAAAATGTGGACGGTCCAAGTTTGAGGCCGATCCAACAGTCGGATTGGGAGATATGAATTTTCGTAGTTCCCGGGATCATCGACCGCCGATATCCGGGTGACCATGGGCGATGGCTCCATGCCTTAGCCTGAGAAAAGAAGAAGGCAAGAGATCCATGGTCAAGACCTGATGGGAGAAATATCCAAAAGGTCCTAGATTCTTGGATTGTGTTGTCAGAGTGTGCTGATTAGGAAAATGATACCTCTCCTTACTTTTTAGGTGAGGTAAGATCCTTGTGTGCTAGCCATGGACACGTGGCAATTCTCCATGAGATTGTGGGTTATGTGACCATTTAGAGTGGGCCATGAGAGCATTTTCTAGGTCCCTAGGTCGTGTGTGAGTGGTCAGCGTTATTGCTAGGCTGATTTCCTCCCTTGTGTGAGATTATGGACTCTAGCCTATGAGCCTTAGCCTTCATGGCTAAGTGGTGTGGCTTGTGAGAGGGCTGACTTGTCCAAGCTCTAGCTCTATCATTTTGAGTGATTCAACAACCATTCTTTGCACCAGGGGTTTCAACAACCATTCTTCGGCACAAGTGATGCCATAGCTTACGAGGTACTGCCGCGTCTCTAGCGATGTGCCAAAGTTTTGCCTCTGCCATGCCGAAGTGCTGCAAGACATCCTTGATATAGCGGCACTATTGTAGTGAGAGAGAGCATGATTTGCGGGCACGCTTGATCAGGATACCTGATAATGATGTTTCGTTCATCCACCGGACAACGAGAGAAAGGGGAGCCGGAACCCGGGTTCAAGGAGGAAAATGAAAAAGGGGAGACCGGCGGATCATCCAACGACCGCTCGGGCGAGAGAAAGAGATTATCGAGAGGGCAGTTCAACTCCGGGAAGCGACGAGGCGCAGGGGAGATATTGCGGCGGGCGGTGTGAACCAACCCAAACCTACCGAGAAGGAGAGGAGTGCGGCCCGAGGCTAGTTTGATGGGAGCGGAGCCGCGTCCAAACCTTGAAGATAGGAGCGGCATTCGAAGCGCCTTATCCAAAGGCGTTTTGATGTGCGAGCCGCGAAGTGGGGCTGGAGAGTGAGAGGAGATCAGGGAAGAGGCGCCGTGAGGAGGGGATAAAAAGAGGAAGGATGAGAAAAAGGAGACTGCTGATCAGATAAACTGCTGACGCGAGCCGACGAAAAANGGACCAAGGCAGTGCCTTCCGAACCTTCCAGCCCACGACTCCAAGGCCCCGCGGCTCACGAGCGGGTCACGCCACGGGTCGCCCGTCTGACGCGAAGACGGGAGGCTTGTCCTGCGACCATCGCTGAGACCGAGAGATTGCTGCCCCTCGGTTCGAGCGTACCATCGAGCGGGATCCGCGCTGCGTCGCGGCGGTGCGGGTGTGGGCGTGCGTGCCGACTTCGAATGGGAAGGCCGCTTCCCGAGGAGCACGTCGCGGAGCCGTCATGGCCTGGCCCTGAGTTTCCCCGAGAGCACCAACCACCGCGCTCGAGGCGCGTCCCGTGGGACTCTCCGGTGACCTTCTACGCCATCTGCAGTTGCTGCAATGTCCCGCACCGGCTCGGAGCACGGACGATCCTCGGAGTGATGCAGTGGGCGCACCACCCGGCAGGCGGAGCCCTGGAGCAGTTCTGGCAGCCGTGGCTACAGAGGCTGCCCAGAGACGACGAGCCACACCGCGTGGAGAGTTGGCAGGAGGTCGCGCGGGACGTCGGATTACGCGCAGCAGAGGCGGCCGAAGAGCGAGCAGAGGCTTTCCGAGCCTACCGCCGCTATCAGCGAGAGTTGGCCCGCCTACAGACGGAGGAGCCGATTCGTTTGTTGTCTCCTGCAGGTCGCCGCAGTGCTGGGCCATTGGAGTTGCGTCGCGCCGCTCCAAGGCTGGTCGACGAGGTCGTTGGGCACCGCACGGTGCTCATGCAGGAGCCGTCAACCGCTGACAATCCGGAGACTCAGGAAGCTTACGGTTTGAGGGTGCTGCTTGGTGATGCCTAGGTTGCTTGTCGCTTAGTAGGGAGGTAGATTGCTGGATTATGCTTTCTCTTAGTTAAAGCTTGCCTGTTTGTACTTTCTTCTAGTCAAGTGTTCATTCTGCAATCTCTCAGAATCCCGTCTCTTACGTGGTTAGGCAAAGTCTCTTGGTGTCCTGATATACGGTGGATGATTGACCGTCAATGCCTGGTGAGAAAATAGAAGAGCAAATTCCCCGGTTGTCCTGCGCTAATAGTTAAGCTAAGGAACACATCATCCGTTGAATGATTGACCGTACTGGACGAAGTTGAGATGAATTAATTGCTGAAGTGACCACACAGGGACCTTCTTCGGGCACCACAGTGTTGACGGGAGACGAAACACGATCGAGGGAGGTCCGGCGAATAATTCGTCNTGTTGTGCGTAGAGTAGGTTCGGAATAGAGTAAGATTGGAGGAACGAAGTGTGGGAATAGCTCAGAGGGAGCGAATATTTGCGGAGCTGATCCTCGCATACTGTCAGACCCCGATTCCGGCCGAAAGCGAAAAAGGGTATAACAGTGTTAATGGTGCGGTGAGCGTGGATAATGCTTGTTTTCTGCGACAAGTGTGACATGTGCCTGCAGGTCAGTCTGTAAGCAACGCGGGACTATCTACGTGGAGAGCCGTCGGATTTTCGATCGACGGAAGAAGCCGGACACTGGTGGGAGGTGCCCGCGCCGGCAAATTATCCAACGAGGAACGTCGGTAGCGCGAGAACGAACGCAGCCGCATCTCGTGCCCCGAGGACGTAAGGATGAGGCGGGCCGCCACTACGCGCCGCTACGAGAACAGCCCGGAGGAACCACCAGGGCTTGATCCCAATTTTGAGTGGGCTCCGGTGGATCATCAGTCGCCGCATTTGTACAACGAAGCGGATGAGATGGATCCTGACAAAGAGGAGGAGTTCCACCTGCGGCGACTCGAGGAGCTCCGCGAGTGGAAGGCAATCCGACGGGCGCGGCGGCCGGACCCAACACAAGAGGACCCACAGGAAGATGGCGTGCCGGATCCGGATCATCGCCATGATTCTATGCAGGTGGAGGACTATGTATCAGACGAAGAGCAGGAACCAGAGACGGACGAGGGACCAATCTTACTACATGAGGTCACGACGCCAGACGGGAGAACTCTATACGAGACAGTCGACATGACACCAGCACAAGAGGCCCCGCGACGTCTTGAGTTCTCTACCCCACGGGTCTCCTCACCAGAACCCACCGTCATCCAGGATGGAGAATATGCAGACTACGAAGAAAACCAGGAGGATGAAGAGGAAGACGACGAAGTCCCATTGGATCACCCCTCGCTGCAGGCGTTACATGCCCTGCATCAACCAGCCACCTTTCGACCCAGGGCGGTTCCATCCAGTCCCTCTGCCCATCCTCGTCGCCCAGCTTCCGAAGGAGGAGCATCCCCACCCCGGACAGAGAGAAACCCGGAGGGAATGGGACGACGGCCCAGGGAGGCTCGACGGGATGACCAATCCGCTGTGACTTCGCGTCACCTGAATGCCATACAGCAACAGCAGCAAGCAAGCAGGGCGCCCTCTGCAGTAACTGCGTCACACCTCCAGGAAGCTTCAGGATCACGTGGGGTCAAGGCCACGCCCACGGTTGGACCTACCAGGCAAGTGCGTGCAACGGTGGCTTCACGCGCCCACACCGGGGCTTTGACGACGAAGAACACCGCGCCACCTGCGCAGTCAAGATTGCAGTCATCTCATCGTCAAGCGGGCAAGACATCGGCCACATTGGCAACAGGAAGACTCCAGCAACAATCCCGTGTAGTGGGCGGGATGACCGGACATGGACAAGCATCAGTAGCTCATGGAAGCAAGCAGAGTGCTGTACGGGTGCAGACGAGAACCACAAGGCAAAACATGGCGAGTTCTGGACTGGTAGGAACCGACGCAGGACGTGTTCGGCTAACGGGAGCAGCAGTGGCTTCGTCGGCTGGGACAAGGGCAGTTGGCCTGGCGCAGGCACACCGATCTCACGTGGGGGCCCCGCCGCGGGCACGCGTGCAGATGGTGGCTCCG
>SZWC01000111.1:373677-440750 GCA_023375785.1 Penium margaritaceum | reverse complement strand
AAAGAGGAAGGATGAGAAAAAGGAGACTGCTGATCAGATAAACTGCTGACGCGAGCCGACGAAAAACTGCTCCTCTGCTAGGACACGGACCAAGGCAGTGCCTTCCGAACCTTCCAGCCCACGACTCCAAGGCCCCGCGGCTCACGAGCGGGTCACGCCACGGGTCGCCCGTCTGACGCGAAGACGGGAGGCTTGTCCTGCGACCATCGCTGAGACCGAGAGATTGCTGCCCCTCGGTTCGAGCGTACCATCGAGCGGGATCCGCGCTGCGTCGCGGCGGTGCGGGTGTGGGCGTGCGTGCCGACTTCGAATGGGAAGGCCGCTTCCCGAGGAGCACGTCGCGGAGCCGTCATGGCCTGGCCCTGAGTTTCCCCGAGAGCACCAACCACCGCGCTCGAGGCGCGTCCCGTGGGACTCTCCGGTGACCTTCTACGCCATCTGCAGTTGCTGCAATGTCCCGCACCGGCTCGGAGCACGGACGATCCTCGGAGTGATGCAGTGGGCGCACCACCCGGCAGGCGGAGCCCTGGAGCAGTTCTGGCAGCCGTGGCTACAGAGGCTGCCCAGAGACGACGAGCCACACCGCGTGGAGAGTTGGCAGGAGGTCGCGCGGGACGTCGGATTACGCGCAGCAGAGGCGGCCGAAGAGCGAGCAGAGGCTTTCCGAGCCTACCGCCGCTATCAGCGAGAGTTGGCCCGCCTACAGACGGAGGAGCCGATTCGTTTGTTGTCTCCTGCAGGTCGCCGCAGTGCTGGGCCATTGGAGTTGCGTCGCGCCGCTCCAAGGCTGGTCGACGAGGTCGTCGGGCACCGCACGGTGCTCATGCAGGAGCCGTCAACCGCTGACAATCCGGAGACTCGGGAAGCTTACGGTTTGAGGGTGCTGCTTGGTGATGCCTAGGTTGCTTGTCGCTTAGTAGGGAGGTAGATTGCTGGATTATGCTTTCTCTTAGTTAAGCTTGCCTGTTTGTACTTTCTTCTAGTCAAGTGTTCATTCTGCAATCTCTCAGAATCCCGTCTCTTACGTGGTTTAGCAAAGTCTCTTGGTGTCCTGATATACGGTGGATGATTGACCGTCAATGCCTGGTGAGAAAATAGAAGAGCAAATTCCCCGGTTGTCCTGCGCTAATAGTTAAGCTAAAGAACACATCATCCGTTGAATGATTGACCGTACTGGACGAAGTTGGGATGAATTAATTGCTGAAGTGACCACACAGGGACCTTCTTCGGGCACCACAGTGTTGACGGGAGATGAAACACGATCGAGGGAGGACCGGCGAATAATTCGTCGAAGGGCCGTTGAGGACCCGCTCGGGGAACTATCCGGCGGACCATTCATCGAACGTTGTTGTGCGTAGAGTAGGTTCGGAATAGAGTAAGATTGGAGGAACGAAGTGTGGGAATAGCTCAGAGGGAGCGAATATTTGCGGAGCTGATCCTCGCATACTGTCAGACCCCGATTCCGGCCGAAAGCGAAAAAGGGTATAACAATACCAAGGAAGTATGATGCCTTCCCGAGATCAGACACAAGGACGCGCTTCTGCATGGCCTCCTTGAACTCCTGTAGTGCAGACATGCTGTTGGAAAGGAGGAGCATGTCATCCACATAGACGAGGATGATGAGCACCTCATGAACATGCTGCCAGCGATAGACGCTATAGTCACACTCATTGCGTTTGAACCCCATGCACTGCAACGCCGTATCCAGCTTCTGGTTCCAAGCACGCGATGCTTGCTTGAGGCCGTACAGCGACTTTTGCAGCTTGCAAACGAGGTGCTCCTGGCCATCCATGACGAACCCCTTCGGCTGTTCCATATAAATCTCCTCTTCCAGGTCACCGTTCAGGAACTCCGTCTTGACGTCCATGTGGTGGACCTCAAAGTCCTCTGCTGCTGTATAGGAAAGAAGCGTACGCACAGAGGCAAGCTTTGCAACAGGGGCAAAGGTTTCTATGTAGTCGATGCCTTCCTACTCCGAGTAGCCCTTGGCGACCAGCCTTGCCTTGTACTTTTCCACGTCATCTGCTCCGCACTTCTTCTTGAACACCCCCTTACACTTTATGACCTTGCGTCCAGGTGGACGCTCTGTCAGCTCCCACGTACAGTTCTCGAGCTGCGACTATATCTTCTGTTTCACAGCTTGCGCCCAATGCGCCGCATCCGGTGACATCATGGCCTCCTTGTACGACGTCGGCTCATCAGAGTCTGCTGCAACTGCGACGTTCATGTGGTATGGTTTTTGGAGCATCAAGAAATGCCCGCGCTCACCTGGCTTGTAGCCCACCCTGAGAGGGTACCTACGACCTGGTGCTTGAGCGTTAGCAGGCGGGTGTTGCAGTGCTGCTGGCACAACCGCTCCTGTTGATAGTGGTGCATCGTCTTCCTCTGCTTCTACCAATGAGGTCGCTGTATCTGCTGCATCAGACATGGGAGAATAGACTCGTTCTCCCATGGTCACAGCGGAGGAAGGATCAGGAGAGATTGGGTCAGGAAGGATGTCTGCTCCCACTACCTCGTTAGCTGCTGCTTCTGCTTCATCTTGTAATGTTGCTTCCAATGACGTTGCTCTCGTTGAGGATGACATCCGTGGAGATAAGGACGTGGCCTGTATCCCTCTCGTAGAGGCGATATGCCTTACTTGCCACGTCATAGCCAATCATTGGCATCAGGGCACTCTTTGCGTCCCACTTTTGCCGCTTGTCCTTTGGCACGTGCATGTGCGCCAAGCTGTCAAACACGCGAAGATGACCCATGCTCGGCTTCTTGCCAAACCACGCCTCGTACGGCATCATTTGCTCCAAGGCTTTGGTTGGACTACGGTTCTTGATGTTCATCGCACTGCTTACTACTTCCGCCCCAAAGTCGTAGGTGAGCCGAGTGGCGTGCAACATGGAGTGCACCGACTCAACGATGGTGCGATTGGCGCGTTCTGCTATGCCGTTCTGCTGCGGCGAGTATGGCACGGTGCGCTGCGCCTTGATGCCTGCTGTTGCGAGGTAGTCCTCAAACTCCTTGCTTTGATACTCTCCATCGATATCGCTACGCAGAGCCTTGATTTTCTTACGAGTCTGGTTCTCCACCATGGCCTTGAACTCCTTGAACCTGTCAAAGCACTGGTACTTGGAGGAAAGGAAATACACAGCAGTGTAATGGCTGAAATCATCAATGAAGGTGAGATAACACCTAAAGCTACCAAACCTCTGGGTCTGTACCGGGCCACACAAGTCTGTGTGGACCAGCTCGAGCACCTCCTTCGCGCGCTCTCTTGCTCTATACAATGCCCTGCGATGCTACTTCCCATCCAAACAGCCAATGTACAACTGCTGCTCAAAGTTAGAGATGGTGGGCAAGTCACGCACTATGTGTTATATTTAAAGTTGCTGTAAAGCACGCATGTCGATGTGATTGTAGTGCGCATGCGAGATTTCGCCATTTGTGGCTTGCACCACTGCTGCAAGGCTCTTCTCGCGCGCGATCTTGGTCGCCCCCAGTAGGCGGTACATATCCCCTTCTTTCACTTACCTGGCCAACTCCTCTCCTGTTTCCTTGTCGAGGATGTAGCCATAGTCATCGTCAAAGAGGACGCGCAGTCCCTTGTTGGTGAGAGAGGACACCGAGAGAAGGTTGAACGCAGCATCAGGCACATACAGCACACCATGGAACACTCCCACTTCAATGCCACGCGGGATCTCCAACCATATCTCCACAATCCCAATCCCCTAAGTACGCACCACCCAATCATCACCCAAAGTAATCAGACGGGGGGGGGGTGGAGAAGAGCTGCGTAAATGACATCTTATGGTGCGTCGTGGTCTTGGTACACCCTGAGTCCTTGTACCACACCAGATCCGCCTTTTCCCTTTGCGACATGTCAGACTTCGCCATAAAGAGGCCTCCCGGTGCTGCTTCTATGGGTGCACACGAAAGGAGGATAATCGAATTAAGGAATCAAGGTTCCAACTCCCATGCTGGAATCGAGGTTCCAATTCGAGGATTCAGAATCGTAATGGAATCGAGATTCCTCACTTTGTATATAGGTATATATGTTATGGAGAGCATAGGCATGTACCCATGTGTTCCAGGTGAATACTATACAAAAACACAATCATACATACCTAGCAACATCATACATGTCATGTTACACAAGACAATAAGCATGTGATGTAGCTCTTTTCTGTTCTTTTTGGTAGTGTATTTTGGCATTGATACATGAGAAAAGTGTAGAATCGAGATTCTTGAATACAAGAATCGAGATTTCTTGGAATCGCATCTCCTGTATTCGGAATTGCGATTCTGATATTTCACAACAGGATCGACTCGAGATTCCATATCCATGGCCAGAATCACGAAAGTCTCGTGGCGTGCACCCTTAGCTGCTTTCCCTCCAAACAACATATGTACAACTTCTGCTCAAATTTAGAGATGGTAGGCAAGTCATGCACCATCTGCTTTACTTGAAGGTGCTGCAAGGCGCACATGCCGATGTCGCGGAAGCGCGCATGCCAGATCTGGCCATCTCTCGCGTGCACCATTGCTGCAAGACTCTGCTCACGCGGGATCTTGGTCGTCCCAAGCAGGCGGTACATGTCGCCCTCCTTCACCGACCTGGCAAACTCCTCTCCTATATGCTTGTTGAGGATGTAGCCATAGTCATCATCGAAGACGACGCGCAGTCCTGTATTTGTAAGAGAGGAGACTGAGAGGAAGTAGAATGCAGTATCAGGTACATACAGCACGCCATGGAAAACTCCCACTTCATACCACGCGGGGTCTCCAACAACATCTCTACAATCCCAATCCCCTCACCATACACCACCCGATCATCATCCAAAGCAATCGGACGGGGGGGGATGGAGAGTAGCTGCGTGAACAACTCTTTATGGTGCGTCTGACTCTTGGTAAAACCCGAGTCCTTGCACCACGCCAGATACGCCTTTTCCTTCTACGACATGTTAGACTTCGCCATGAAGAGGTGGTCGCGCACCATCTTGGCGACGTTCATGTTGCCAAAATGGCGCACGCTAGTCTGGTTCTGCTGGTGGTGGTGCAACGAACGTTGCTGTCACTACTGATGCTGTTGTTGTGAAGATTGCTGATTTTGCTGCTGCTGTTGCTGCTCTTTCTGGTCCCTCTTCAGCTTGAAGCACTTTTTCTTGTAGTACACCTCTTTCTGGCAATAGTGGCACTTGGCCTTCCTCTTGCCTCTCTACTGCCTGGACTGCTGCTGCTGCTGGTTGCGTGAGCCCATGGCCATGAAAGCTGCTTCACTACTGCTGCTGCCGCCATTGCGCTTTGCTACATTGTGCTGCAGTTCCACCTGCACCAGGTACGTGCAGATGAAGTCGAGGTCGAGAGTCGACTGGCACTCCAACACCTCTCGCACCGTGTCATAGCTCGTTGGTAGTGCCCTGAACAACAGGCGGACAAAGTGCGTGTCTCCCACAGATTCCCGGTCACTTTGAGCTGCTTCGCCAGCTCCTTTGCCTTGTCCACGTATGACTCCATCCCTTCGCCACCCTGCATTTTCAACACCAACATCTTCTCCTCCATAAGTATGAGGAATGCAGGATCCTTGCTCTCTTACTTCTTGCACAACGTGTCCAGTCCCTCTTTTGCAGTAGCCTTATCACTTACGTACTAAAGATGCAGGTTGGAGATGGTGTTGACAAGCATCCTGTAGGCCTGCCTATCCTTCTTCTTCCACTCCTCATATGAAGCTGCTGCAGTTGTAGATGAAATTGCATCTCCTGTACCTTTCTACGGCGTCGTTCCCACCACCATCTCTGCTGTGGTGATGCCTTTTGCCTGTGGAGGTTGAGCGCGCTCGTCGCCGCTCACCACCTCCCACAAGCCGCTCTCCTCTAGAAGGAGGCGGGTACGGGTCTTCCAAAATGTGTAGTTGGTGCGTCCTTTCAGCCTCTCCAAGGACTGGGCTCTTGTTACCATGCCTGCTGCTACCATTTTGAGCCTTGGTGATGCTGAGCGCTGCCCTTGAGTGGCGGCGCTACCCCTGTTTCCGCTGCTGCTTCAGCCAGAAATCTGTCTCACAGAAAACGGACTGTAGATCCCAAGAGACTGGGAATTTTGAAAAACGGAGCCAACCAGTAGAACATTCAGCTCAAAACCATTCAGATCGACCCATAAAACAGGGTCATCAACCGGGGATTTTAAAAGATATGCCCTCTTGAAAAGAGGGTATGCTTCATCTCTAACTCTAACTCAGACCAGGCAGCTTGTAAACGGTGTTTCTCTGAAACGAATCAATGGAATGCAAATATTTTTGCACCAATAGAAAGCTTACAAAAAATACTACAATTTGCATGTGCCATGTTTTAAATCTCACAAATAAACAAGAGAGTTATGGTCATCACAAGGGGACAGTCTTACTCATAGAGAAGAGTGTAGCCCTGGCCGACCTTGTTTAAGCATAACTCTCAACCGACTATTGGATCTTCGCGATCTTGGGCTTGTTGGAAAGCTTGTCCCTTGAACATGAAGATCCAGTGGTAGATCATCAAATCTAGTGAAGGCTTCACCCAACCCGTCACTCTCAAAGTGACGGCCTGTGCTGGCTAAAAGTGATAGAACTTGGCTCTCATACCAAATGTTGGAACTGGAGGAGACAGGGAGCTTTGGAGCATCAAGCATGTGTGATTGGAAGGGCATCACTTGTGCTGAAGAATGGTTGTTGAATCACTCAAAATCTCACAAGCCACACCACTTAGCCATGGAGGCTAAGGCTCACACACTAGAGTCCATAATCTCACACAAGGGAGGAAATCAGCCTAGCAATCAGGCTGGCCACTCACACACAACCCAGAGAGCTAGAAAACGCTCTCATGGCACACTCCTCGTGGTCACATAACCCAGAATCTCATGGAGAATCGCCATGTGTCCATAGCTAGCACACAAGGATCTCACATCACCAAAAAAGTAAGTAGAGGTAACTTTTTCCTGGTCAGCAGACTCTGACAATGCCACCCAAGAATCTAGGACTTTTTTGGATATTTCTTCCATCAGGTCTTGACCCTAGACCTCTTGCCTTTTTGTTCTCTCAAGCTAAAGCATACAGCCATCGCCCATGGTCACCCGGATATCCGCGGTCGATGACCCCGAAAATTTTGAAAATTCATATCTCACAATCCGACCGTTGGATCGACTCCAAACTTGGATAGTAGACATTTTGCAACCTGATCTTTCTGATGGTGAACAGATTGACAATAGGAGTAGGCATCTGGTACTTTCCTGGAACTTGCTCTTGTGGACCTGAAACTGAGCCAGATGGCTACTTTTTTAACACCTTCTCCTTCTGCGACATGGTAGACTTCGCCATAAAGAGGCGGTTGGCCATGTTCATGTTGCCAAAATGGCGCACACGTGTTTGGTTCTGCTTTTGCTACTTCTGTTGCTCACGTTGCTGTGACTATTGCTGTTGTTGCTGTGGAGATTGCTGCCTTTGTTGTTCTTGCTGCTAATAGTTCTAGTCCCTTTTGAACGTGAAGCACTCTTTTATCTAGTACCCCTCTTTTGAGCAATAGTGGCACTTGCCCCTCTTCTTGCCTCTTTGCTTCCCAGATTGTAGCTGTTGCTGGTTGCATGAGTCCATGGCCATGAAAGCTACTTCACTGCTGCTGCTGCCGCCATTGCTCTTCGCTGCATTGTGATGTAGTTCCACCTGCACGTGGTGTGTGCAGATGAAGTCGAGGTCGAGAGTCAGGTCGCAGTCCAACATCTCTTGCGGGGAATCATAGCTCTTTGGGAGTCCCCTCACCAAGAGGAGGACAAAGCGCGTGTTTTCCACAGGGTTGCCGGCCGCTTTCAACTGCTTCACCTACTCCTTTACCTTGTCCAAGTATGCTTTCATCCCTTCGCCACCCTGCATTTTAAATGCCATCATATTCTCCTCCAAAAGCATGAGAAATGTAGGATCCTTTCTCTCATACGTTTTACACAATGTGTCCGACCCCTCTTTTGCAGTAGCCTCGTCCCTCGCGTACTGAAGATGCCGGTTGGAGATGGTATTGACATGCAGTTTATAGGCTTGCGTATCCTTCTTCTTTCGCTCCTCGTATGCCACTGCTGCAATTGTAGATGAACTTAAATTAGCTACAGCCTTTTGCGCCCTTTTTACCGCCACCACCACTGTTGTGGTGATACCTTTTGCCTCTGGAGGCCGAGCGCGCTCATAGCCGCTCACGACCTCCCACAAGCCCTTCTCCTCCAAAAGAAGGTGGGTAGAGATCTTCCGAAGCGTGAATTTGGCACGTTCTTCTAGACTCTCTAAGGGCTGGGCTGCAATTACCACGCCTACTGCTACCATTTTGCGCTTAGGTGATGCTCAGCGCTGCCCTTGAGTGGCAAAGCTACCACTGCTTCTGCTGCTACTTCTGCCATAATATGTCTAACAGGAAATGGACTTTAGACTTCTAAAAGCTACGCCCACCATTGGAAAAGTCAGCTCAAAACCTTTCAGATCGGCACGTAAAACAGGGTCATTAAAAGGGGATTTCCAGAGATATGCCCTTCTGAAAACAAGGTATACCAATGCTTCTACTCCAGCTCACATGAGCCAGCTTGTAAACAACATTCCTTCTAAACGTACCGTTGGCATGCAATTTTTTACACGAATTGAAAGCTTGGGAAAAATACTTTAATTTTCATGTGCTACGTTTTAAAGTTGAATAAGAAACAAGAGAGTTACGGTCAACACAAGGGGAAAGTCTTACTCAGAGAGAGGAGAGTAGCCCTGCCGACCTCATTTTAAATATAACTCTCAATCCAACAGTATGATCTTTCTAATCATGGGTTCGTTGGAAAGCTAGTCTCCTGAATTTGAAGATGGTGTCCTGAATTGTCATATTTGGTGAAGATTTGTCCCCAACCTGTCACTCTCAAAGTGACGGCCTGTGCTGGTTGGAAGTGGCAGAACTTGGCTCTCATGGCAAGTGTTGGAACTGGAGGAGAGAGGGAGCCTTGGAGCTGCAAGCATGTGGGATTGGAAGAGTATCACGTTTGAAAAAGAATGGTTATTGAATCACTCAAAATGATTGAGTACATATAGAGCTAAAGCTTGGGCAAGTCAGCCCTCTCACAAGACAGACCACTTAGCCATGGAGGCTAAGGCTCAGACGCTAGAGACCATAATCTCACACAAGGGACCAAACAAGCCTAGCAACCAGGCTAAGCACTCACACTCAACCTAGAGAGCTAGAAAATATTCTCATGACACACTCCTTGTTGTCACATAACCCACAATGCCATGGAGAATCGCCATGTATTCATAGCTAGCACATAAGGATCTCACCTTACCTAAAAAGTGAGGGGAGGTACCTTTTTCCTAGTCAGCATACTCTGACGAGACAACCGAAAAATCTAGTATCCTTTCGGATATTTCTCCAATCAGGTCTTGACCGTGTTCCTCTTGCCTTTTTCTTTTCTCATGCTAAGACATGGAGCCATTGCCCATGGTCACCCACATATTGGTAGAGATGAACTCGGAAACTTTGAGAACTCATATCTCTCAATCCGATTGTTGGAATGGCCTGAAACTTGAAGCGTACAGAGTTGCGTTCTGATCTTTCCGATGGTGAGTCTGGATCGATAATCCGAGTAGGTATCAGGTTGTTTCCTGAAACGTGGTCTTGTGGACCTGAAACAGAGCCAAATGGCTCCTTTCCCTACACTTTTCTGTTGCGTGTCATTGAGTACAGTTCTTACCTTTGAGACTCTTAATAGAGTTGTCCACCGAAGGCAGATACAAACGAAGAATTGGTTGGTCTAAGCCATAGGAGTTTGCTCCTCGGGCTAAAGTGACCAGGTGTTAGGGACAGAATGCAAGGTAATGATTCATATGAACTACTGAGTGTGGAACCTTGGCTGTGAGGGTGATATCATTTCTTTGTTGCAGGATTAAGAGTGGTCGGTGGGAACCATTGAGTCGGAACCTGTTTTCTACACCGTCACTCTAAGCAGGTTGACAATTTCTACCGCTTCTCATTCGGCATGTGAATGTGCGCTAAGCTGCCTAACGCGCGAAGACAACCCACACTCGGCTTCTTGCCGAGTCACGCCTCGTACGGCATCATCTTCTCTAGGGCCTTGGTTGGACTGCGGTTCTTGATGAACACCGCAGTGTTTATTGTAGCCCTAAAGGTCGTAGCTGAGCAAAGGCGTGCAGTATGGAGCGCGCCGACTCAACGATGGGACGGTTGGCGTGTTCTACTATGCCGTTCTACTACGGCGAGTATGGCGCGTTCTGCTACGCCTTGATGCCTGCTATTCCGAGGTAGTCCTGAAACCGCGGTTGCTTCACAGCGCCTTGATTTCCTTGCCAATCTGGTTCTCCTCCATGGCCTTCAACTCCTTGAACCTCTCAAAGCACTGGTCCTTGGAGGAAAGGAAGTATATTGTAGTGTAATATGTAAAATCATCAATGAAGGTGAGAAAATACATAGAGCCTTTAAAGCTCTCAGTGTGCATTAGGGCACACAAGTCTGTGTAGAGTTTTTCAAGTACCTCTTTAGCGTCCTCCCATGCTCCAAAGAACGCCTAGTGATATTGCTTCCCGTCCAAACAATCGATGTACAATTCCTGCTCAAATTTGGAGATGGTGGCCAAGTTACACACCACTTACCTTGTTTGAAGTTGGAGCAAGGCGCGCATGCCAATGTGGCCATAACGTGCATGCTAGATTTTGGCATCTATTGCTTGAACCACTACTTCAAGACTTTGCTCGTGTGGGATATTGGTCATCCCTTACACGAGGTACATGTCGCCTTCCTTCAGTAACCAGGCGAACTCCTGTTGGATCTTGAGGAGAGAGGGAGCCTTGGAGCAGCGAGCATGTGTGACTGGAAGGGCATCACTTGTGCTGAAGAATGGTTGTTCAATCACTCAAAATGATGGAGTGCATATAGAACTAGAGCTTGGGCAAGTCAGCCCTCTCACAAGCCACACCACTTAGCCATGGAGGCTAAGACTCACACACTAGAGTCCATAATCTCACACAAGGGAGGAAACAGCCTAGCAATCAGGCTGACCACTCACACACAACCTAGAGAGCTAGAAAAATCTCTCATGGCACACTCCTAGTGGTCACATAACCCACAATCCCATGGAGAATGGCCATGTGTCCATGGCTAGCATAGAATGATCTCACCTCACCTAAAAGGTAAGGAAAGGTACCTTTATCCTAGTCAGCACATTCTGACAAGGCAATCCTAAGACCAAGGACCTTTTTGGATATTTCTCCCATCAGGTCTTAACCCTGGACCTGTTGCCTTTTTCTCTTCTCAGGTTAAGGCATGGAGCCATCGCTTATGGTCACCCAGATATCGGTGGTCGATGACCCCGAAAACTGCGAAAATTCATATCTCCCAATCCGACTGTTGGATCGACCTTAAACTTGGACCGTAGACATTTCGCCACCTGATCTTGTCAATGGTGAAGTTGGATTTACAAACGGATTAGGGATCTGGTACTTTCCTTGAACTTGCTCCTGTGGAACTCAAACTGAGCCAGATGGCTCATTCTCCAGCAATCTCCCATTTTGCCGCAGTCTGAGTGGGCTGAGTCCACATGCCTTCATGCAAAACTACTGCTTCTCATGGGTCACTGGCTTGGTGCAAGAATTAGCAACCTGCTTGCTGGTTGGAGTAAAGTCCAACTCGATAGCAGCCTCCTGTACCATATGCCTGATGAAGTGATATGCGATGTCAGTGTGCTTGGTGCGTGCATGGTGCTCAAGATTCGAGGCAAGTGCGATTGCGCTCAGGTTATCGACGCGCAGAGGAACTAGAACTGCTATACTCCCACTCATCTCTGCCATGAGACGCTGAAGCCACACTGCTTCCTTGGCTCCAAAAGTGAGAGAGACGTACTCTGCTTCCATGCTTGAGGAGGCGACGACCACCTGCTGCTTGCTGCACCAGCTGATAGTCCCACCATTCATGAGAAACACATGTCCAGAGATGGACTTATGGTCCTCAGGATTTAAAGCCCCATCAGTATCTGTGTAGCCGATGAGGCTGTTATCGTTGATGTTGTAAATGATGCCGATGTTGATGGTTCCAGCAAGGTAGCAAAAGATCCGCTTCACTGCCTTTTGGTGCTCAGATCCGGGGTTTGCCATGTGCTCGCTCACAACGCTAATCGCCTGTGCGAAGTCCGACCTGGTTGCCACCATTGGGTACATGAGGCTGCCGACAGCGCCCTCCTACTTCTGCCGCTCAGTTGTATTTGCTTCTCCATTAAAGCTCACGAGGTACTCCCGCGTCTCCAGCGGCCTGCCGATGGCTTTTTCCTCTGCCATACCAAACCACTGCAAAACATCTTTGATATAGAGGATGTGCTGCAGCTAGAGAGAGCGTGATTTGCGGTCATGCGTGATCTAGATACTGAGGAAGTATGATGCCTTCCCAAAATGTAACTTTTAGAAGCGCTCCTGCATGGCTTCCTTGAACTCCTACAGTGCAGACATGCTGCTGGAAAGGAGGAGCATGTCATCCATATAGACAATGATGACGAGCACCTCATGACCATGCTTCCAGCGATAGACGCTATAGTCACACTCACTGCGCTCAAACCCCATGAACTACAACGCCGCATCCAACTTCTGGTTCTAAGCATGCGACGCTTCCTTCAGGCCGTAAAGCGACTTCTACAGCTTGCAAACCAGGTGCTCGTGGCCATCCATGACGAACCCCTCCCAGTGCTCCATGTATATCTCCTCCTCCAAGTCACCATTCAAGAATGCCGTCTTGACATCCATGAGGTGAACCTCGAAGTCCTCAGCTGCTGCATAAGAGAGGAGCGTGCGTACAGAGGCAAACCTTGCAATAGGGGCAAAAGTTTCTCAGTAGTCAATGCCCTCCTGCTGCAGGTAGCCCTTGGTGACCAGCGCCCCCTTCTACTATTCCTGTTTACCATCAGCTCCCCGCTTCCTCTTGAACACCCATTTGCACTTGATCACCTTACGTCCGGGTGGACGCTCAGTCAGCTCCAACGTACCGTTGTCCAGCTGCAACTATATCTCCTACTACACGGCTTGCGTCCAATCTGTTGCATCTGGTGCAGCCATGGCCTCCTTGTATGACGTTGGCTTATCTGAATCTGCTGCAACTGCTACGTTCATCTATTCTGGTTTCTGCAGCATCCACAAATGGCCGCGCTCACGGATTGTAACGCAACCTAAGAGGGTACCTGCGACCTGGTGCTGGAGCGTTAGCGGGCGACTGGCGCGGTGCTGCTGGCACAACTCCTGCTACTGGTGGTACTACATCTCCCTCCCGTGCTTCTGACGATGAGGCTGTTGTATCTGTTGCATCAGACATGGGAGACTTGAGTGATTCTCCCACCGTCACAGTAGAGGAAGGATCTAGAGAGACTGGGTCAGGAAGGATTCCTGCTCCCAGTGTCTCGACAGTTGCTGGTTCTGTTGCCTCTTCAGAAACAACGTTGGTGGCCATGACGTTGCTGTCGTTGAAGACGACATATATGGAGATGATGACGTGGCCTGTATCCCTCTTGTAGAGGGGATATGCCTTGCTTGCTACGTCGTAGCCAATGATCACGATCTGACACTCTTTGTGTCCCATTCTACCGCTTCTCCTTGGGTATGTGCACGTGCGCTAGGGTGCCCATTGCTCAGAGATGATCCACGCTCGGTTTCTTGCAGAACCACGCCTCGTACGGCGTCATTGTCTCCAGCGCCTTAGTTGGAATGCGGTTCTTCATGTAGACCGCAGTGCTCACTGCTTCAGCCCAGAAGTCGTAGGTCTTGCAAGCCTCGTGCAGCATGGAGCGCACCAACTCCATAATGGTACGGTTGGCGCGTTCTGCTACACCATTGTACTGTGGTGAGTACGGCGCGGTACGCTGCGCCTTGATGCCAGCTACTGCGAGGTAGTCCTCGAACTCCTTGCTTAGGTACTCTCCACCGCGATCCCTGCGTAGCGCCTTCATCTTCTTACCAGTCTGGTTCTCCACCATGGCCTTTTACTCCTTGAACCTGGTCCTTGGAAGGAAGGAAGTACATAGCAATGTAACATATGAAATCATCAATGAAGGTCAGGAAATACCTAGAGCCTCCAAAGCTCTTGGTCTGGATCGATCTGCACAAGTCCATGTGGACCAGCTGCAATACCTTCTTTGCACGCTCCCCTGCTCCAAAGAAAGCCCCGCGGTGCTGCTTCCCCTCCAAACAGCCGATGCATAACTGCTGCTCAAAGTAAGAGATGGTAAGGAGGTCACGCACCATCTGCTTTGCTTGAAACTGCTGCAAGGCGCGCATGCCGATGTGGCCATAGCGCGCATGCTAGATCTCGCCATCTGTCGCCTGCACCATTATTGCAAGACTCTTCTTACGCGGGATCTTGGTCGCCCCCAGCTGGCGGTACATGTCGCTCTCCTTCACCGACCTGGCCAACTCCTCTTATGTATCCGTGTTGAGGATGTAGCCATAGTCATCATCAAAGACAACGCGCAGTCCTGTGTTTCTAAGAGAGGAGACTGATAGGAGGTTGAATGCAGCATCAGGTACATACAGCACGCCATGAAACACTCCCACTTCAATGCCAGGCGGGGTTTCCAACCACATCTCCACAGTCCCAATCCCCTCAGCATACACCACCCGATCATCACCCATAGCGATAGGACGGGGAGGGATGGACAGTAGTTGTATAAACCACTCCTTCTGATGTGTGAGGTTCTTGGTACATCCTGAGTCCTTGAGCCATGCGAGATCCGCCTTCTCCACCTGCAACATGTCAGACTCCGCCATGAAGAGACGGCCGCGTACCTCCTTGGCCACATTCGTGTTGTCAAAGTGGTGCACACCAGCCTGGTTTAAGTGCTGCTGTTGCTGCTGCTGACGCTGCTCTTATGGGTGCTGCTGCTGAGGCTGCTATGACTGCTGCTCTTACTACAACTGCTTTTGCTGTTGTTGCTACGATGAGTGCTACTGCTGCTACTCCTTCTGGTCCCTCTGGAGCTTGAAACACTCTTTTTTGTATTGTCCCTCTTTCTTGTAACATCAGGATTTGTGTTTCTTTATGCAAGTCTGCAGCCCAGACTGTTGCTGCTGCTGCTGGTTGCGTGAGCTCATGGTCACAAAATCTGCTTCACTACTGTTGCCGCCATTGCGCTTTGCTGCATTGCAACGCAATTCCACCTGCACCAGGTGTGTGCAGATATAGTCGAGGTCAAGAGTTAGCTGGCAGTCTAGCGTCTCTCGCACTGTGTTGTAGCTGGTTGGGAGTCCCCTAAGCAAAAGGAGGATGAAGCGCGTCTCTTCCACAAGGCTGCCGGCCGCTCTCAGCTGCTTTGCCAGCTCCTTTGCCTTGTCCAGATATGCCTCCATCCTTTCACCGCCCTGTATTTTCAGCGCCATCATCTTTTCCACCAAAAGCATGAGGAATGCAGGATCCTTGCCCTCATACTTCTTGCACAACGTGTCCCATCCCTCCTTTGCAGTAGCCTTGTCACTCACGTATTGAAGATACGGGTTGGAGATGGTGTTGACAAGCAACCTGCAGGCCTACCTTTCCTTCTTCTTCCATTCCTCGTATACCGCTAGTACAGCTATAGAAGAACCTGCATCAGCTGCACCCTTTTGCGGAGTCTTCCACGCCACCACCTGCGCTGCGGTGATACCTTTTGCCTATGTAACTGGAGTCGACTTGTCGCCGCTCACCACCTCCCACAAGCCCCTCTCCTCCAAAAGGAGGCGGGTACGGATCTTCCAAAATGTGAAGTTGGTGCATCCCTCTAGCCTCTCAAAAGGCTTGGCTGCTGTCACAATGCCAGTTGCTGTCATTTTGAGCCTTGGTGATGCTCTGCGCTGCCCTTGGATGGCGGCGCTACCCCTGCGTCTTCTGCTAGTTCTGCCAAAAATGTGTCGCACAGAAAAAGTACTTTAAATGCCAGCAGACTGGGAATTTTGAGTAACGGAGAGCATGACTGGTCAATTCAGCTCAAAATATTTCAGATCAACCCATAAAACAGGGTCATCAACAGGCGATTTTAAAAGATATGTCCTCTTGAAAACAGGGTATGCTTCTGCTCCTACTCCAAATCAGACCAGCCAGCTCGTAAACAGCGTTTCTCCCAAATGAATCAATGGAATGCAAATATTTTTTGACAAATGGAAAGCTAAGGAAAAGTAGTACAATTTGCATGTGGCACTTTTGAAATTTGACAGAGAGACAAGAGAGTTCTGGTCATCACAAGGCGACAGTCTTCCTCATAGAGAAGAGTGTAGCCCTGGCTAACCTCGTCTTGAGCATAACTCTCAATCCGACTGTTGGATCTTTGCCATCTTGGGCTCGTGGCAACGCTTGTCTCTTGCACTTGAAGATCCAATGCTTGATGATCAAATCTAGTGAAGATTTCAATCCAACCCGTCACTCTCAAAGTGACGGCCTGTGCTGGCTGAATACTGCAGAATTTGGCTCTGATACCAATTGTTAGACTTGGAGGAGAGAGGGAGCCTTGGAGCTGCGAGCATGTATGACTGGAAGGGCATCACTTGTGCTGAAGAATGGTTGTTCTATCACTCAATATGATGGAGTACATATAGAGCTAGAGCTTGGGCAAGTCAGCCCTCTCACAAGCCACACCACTTAGCCATGGAGGCTAAGCCTCACACACTATGGTCCATAATCTCACACAAGGGAAGAAAACAGCCTAGCAATCAGGCTGATTACTCACACACGACCTAGAGAACTAGAAAATGCTCTCATCGCACACTCCAAGTGGTCACATATCCCACAATCCCATGGAGAATTGCCATGTGTCGGTGGCTAGCACATAAGGATCTGACCTCACCTAAAATGTAAGGAAAGGTACCTTTATCCTATTCATTACACTCTGGCAAGGCAATCCTAAGACCAAGGACCCTATGCCTCTTGTGTTTTTCTTTTTCTGTGGCTAATGCATGGAACTATCGCCCATGGTCACCCGGATATCCTCGGTCGATGACCCCGAAAACTACGAAAATCATATCTCCCAATCAGACTGTTGGATCAACCTCAAACGTGGATCGTAGACATTTTTCCATGTGATCTTTCCAATGAAGACGTATTGACGATCGGAGTAGGCATCTGGTACGTTCCTGGAACTTGCTCTTGAGGACCTAAAACTGAGCCAGATAGCTCCTTTTCCAACACATCCTCTCCTGTTTCCTTGTCGACGATGTAGCCATAGGCGTCGTAGAAGCTGTCGCGTATTCCTGAATTGGTGAGAGAGGACACTTGGAGAAGATTGAACGCAGCATTAGGTATGTACAACACGCCATGGAACACTCTCTTTTCAATACGACGCGGAGTCTCCAAGCACATCTCCATAATTGCAATCCCCTCACCATACACCACTCGATCATCACCCCAAGCAATCTGTAGGGTGGGAATGGAGTAAAGCTACGTAAACCACCCTTTGTGGTATATCAGACTCTGAGTATACCCTGAGTCCTTGTACCACTCGAGATGCCCTTTTTTCCCTGTGAAGGATGTTAGACTTTGCCATGAAGAGGTGGTCGTGTACCTCCTTGGCTACGTTCATATTTTGACAATGACGCACACCGGTGTAGTTCTCCTACTGTCATTGTTACTGCTCCTGACATCCGGATGGCTCCTAGTAGTTTATTGGAATCTACCAGGCATCTGGTAGCTTCCTGGAATTCGCTCATGTGGACGTGAAAGACAGTCGGATGGGTCCTTTCCCTACATTGCGTAGGTAATTAATCCAAAGACCCTCAAGTATGAGGCATTTGGCTTCTTCCCTCATCAAGCCTCATGTGGCCTCCTCAACTACTTCTCTATCCGCTTCTTACCACGCCTTCCAAGCACAACTGCCGAAGAGAGATCCACAAGGTAGCAAGCAGTTCTTGCAGCTTCAGCCTAGAAGCGAAGTGGGAATTTGGCATCAAAGCGCATGCTTTGTGTCATGTCGAGGATAGTCTGTTTCATCCCCTTGACAATGCCATTGCTCTCGAAGGTGTGAGGCATGGTGTTGTCGTGGTTGATGCCGTGTTGGCTCAACTAGTCTTTGTACGCCTCGTACTCACCACCGTTGTCCGTACGCAATGCCTTGACCTTCTTTCTTGTCTGCCGTTCTACCATCCCGACAAACTCGTGAAGCTTCTCCTTGACCTCTTCCTTTCTCTCGAGGAAGTAGATCCACATCTTGCATCTATGATCATCGATGAAGGTCAAGAAATACTTGTTACTGCCGTTCAAAGATTTGCGGAATACTCTGCATACATCAGAGTGGATCGGGTCCAAGATTGCTGCCGCACGTTACCCATTATGCTCAAAAGGCTTTTTTTTTGCCTTTTCTTGGAGGCATGGCTCATACAGCTTTGTGGACTTTCCCTAATCCTTGGCCTTGCACCCCTGCATCCATTGACGACTTTGTGCTGCAACATAGCTTCTAGTGTGGTGTCGGCCACATGGGCAAACCGCCTGTACCATAGCTCAGTATTTGTTTTGGTGGACTTGGCGGCCATGGTGACGGCTTGTTGTGCAACATCAGGCTTTGGAGACTTGGGCTCTTCAACTACCACATATACCTCATTTGTACTCTAAAGGGATTCGGTCTGCAGGATGTAGAACTCTTGAACTCTTGGGACCTATTGGAAAAGACTCTCCTTGGGATACAAGATCTTGATATCTTTATTCGTTATAATCATCGCCTACTCCTCCGTGAAGATGATCGTCATGTCGTGGTCCATGATTTTGGACACTGACAAGATATATACAACAAAAGATGGTATGTAGACGACGTTGTCCAGCTTCAAGACTTTTTCAATGCCGTTCACGTTCATGCTGCTTAACTTATCTCCCTCGCCTTGCGCATGGACAAGGCTGCCGTTGGCACACTTGAAGTGACGTTCAGTGTCCCCAATGGAGATGAATCCATCCTTCTCCCTTGAAGAGTGGTGGTTTGTGCCCGAATCAAGCCCGTAGGGTACACGCTTGAACGGTGCCGCTCCCTTGGTTGCCGGAACGCTTTCAGCCATCATGGTCGACAGCTCCTTCTTACCCTTTCCTTTGCCCTAATATATACCACCATGGTCTCTGTCTTCTTTTGTGGGAGCCTTACACTCTCATGCCATATGCCGAGGCTTGCAACAGTTATGCCACTTCCTAGGACGCATTGAACTCTTTCCACTGCCACCAATGCTTTTCGTCCACCGCCACCGCTTCTGTTGCTGCTCTGGCCAAAAGAGGAATTGTTGCCACGACCATTGTCCCCTTTTACCATAGGCTGAAATGTTAGCCTCACTACCATTTTGACGAATGGCCTTGTTGCGCACGTACTCGAAAACTGATAAAAAGTCAAATCCTCCTCTTTCCAACTATCAAAGACGGTGATCAAAGGATCCCAGGTTTCAGGTAGCGCCATGAGGAGGATCATGGCCTATATGTTGGTGTTGATTTCTGAGTTCATTTCTTTTACTTGCTGCAGCAGTCCTCAAAACTGCAACAGGAGGTCTGGAATTGACTCTCCCTCGCTCCGCCTATTCGAAATCAGCTTTGCAAGAGGAAGAGGCGATTTGCAAGATTTGTGTACATGATTGATTGGTGTATGTGTGCAAGCTTCTCATGAGCCTTTGATGTATGTGTGAGGCAAAGGTGACGACAGGTGCAAAGGTCTCCTCATCTTCTGAGCCTGCATGCTGGGAAACCCCCTTTGCCACATCTGTTGCCTTGTACTTGTTGATAGTACCATTCTGCTTGAACTTTTTCAGGAGTACCGACTTTGACCCCACCACATGTGCATGTTAGGGCCTGTTCCCCATAACCCATGTTGCATTTTCTTCCATGGATACGAGTTCGTCATCCAATACCTCTTTCCACTTGGCCGCATATTGCATGTTCATAGCCTCCGTTAAGGTCAAAAGCTCTCCCTAAGCCAAGCATGACCAGCTGCGTCCGGTCCATTCCATACTCTCAGCATCGTACTTGGGCGGAGGTTTCTTCTGGTGCATACCACGCTAGAGTATTGCTGGTGGTTCTTCAAGGCTTAGTTGCTTCTGTTGCTCTCCGCTGCGAGTGATCCGTAGTTTGAGAAAGAGCCACCACCCTCAGAGTTTGACTCAAAGGCCTCGGACAACCCAGACTCAGTGTCAAAGTCCATCGCTGTGTCAGCCTGCAGTGCCACTCTCCCTCGAGCTCCATTCTTCACTGGCACCATCTGCCAGTTTTCTGGTTCCTGATCACCCGACTCTAGTAACACAACCCCCTCTCCTGATTTGGGAGCATGGACAGGGTCCAGCAACTCTCCCTTGCCAAGCGTCCTTTCATCAAACTGGAAGTCTCAGCTTCTTATGAGCTTTCCACCCGCTTGGTCCCACAACCTGTACGCCTTGTGTGTAGTGTTGTATCCCACCATTACACACTTACGAGCGTGTGTGCCACTTCCTTCTCTTGCCTCCAGCTTGCCACTTCCTTCTCTTGCTTGGACCTTTGCCAACGTAGTATAACCAAAGACCTTCAAGTGTGCGGCATTTGGCTTCTTCCCTGACCAAGCCTCCTCTGGGGTCCTGAGCTGCTTCTCTTATTGCTTCTTACCATGCCTTCCAAGCGCGGCTGCTGGAGTGAGATTCATAAAGTAGCAACCATTTCTTGCAGCTTCAGCCTAAAAGCGAGGTAGAAGTTTGGCATTGAAGAGCATGCTTTGTGTCATGCCAAGGATAGTGTGGTTGATCCGCTCGGCAACGCCATGGCTTTGGGGGTATAAGGCGTCGTGGTCTGGAGGTTGATGCCGTGTTGGGTCAACCAGACTTTGTACGCCTCGTACTCACCACCGTAGTTCGTGCGTAGGGCCTTGAGCTTGCTGCTTGTCTACAGCTCTACCATCGCGACAAACTCTAGTAGCTTCTCCTTGATCTCTCCCTTCGACCTGAAGAACTAGATCCACATCTTGCGACTGTGGTCATCAATGAAGGTCAAGAAACACTTACTGCCGCCGTTCGAAGGGGTGCGGAATAATCCGCACACATCAGAGTGAATCAATGTTGGAATTAGAGGAGAGAGGTAGCCTTAGAGCAGCGAGCATGTAGGACTTTAAGGGCATCACTTGTGCTGAAGAATGGCTATTGAATAAGTCAAAATGATGGAGTACATACAGAACTAGAGCTTGGGTAAGTCAGCCCTCTCACAAGCCACACCACTTAGCCATGGAGGCTAAGACTCACACACTAGAGTCCATAATCTCACACAAGAGAGGAAATCTGCCTAGCAATCAGACTGACCACTCACACACGACCTTTAGAGCTAGAAAATGCTCTCACGGCATACTCGCAGTCATCACATAACCCACAATCACATGGAGAATCGCCATATGTCCATGGCTAGCATACAAGGATCTCACCTCACCTAGTCAGCACACTCAGACAAGGCAACCCAAGATTCAAGGACCTTTTTGGATATTTCTCCAATCAGGTCTTGACCCTCGACCTTTTGCCTTTTTCTTTTCCCAGGCTAAGGCATGGAGCCATTATCAATGGTCACTCAGATATCAGCAGTCGATGACCCCGAAAACATCGAAAAATCATATCTCCCAATCCGACCGTGGGATCGGCCTCCAACTTGGACCGTAGACATTTTGCCACCTGATCTTTCTATAAATGAAGTCATTTTGATAATCGGAGCACACAGCTGGTACTTTCCTATAACTTGCTCCTGTGGACCTGAAATTGAGCCGGTTGGCTCCTTTTCCACCAATCTCCCACTTTGCCGCAGTCACAGTGGGCTGAATCACTATGCCTCCATGGAGAACAACTGCTTCTCACATGTGACTGGCTTGGTGTAGAAATCAGCGACCTTGCTGGTTGGAGTAAATTAGAGGTTGATAGCACCCTCCCGTACCATGTGCCTGATGAAGTGATATGCGATGTCAATGTGCTTGGTGTGTGCATGGTGCTC
This sequence comes from Penium margaritaceum, assembly GCA_023375785.1. NCBI lineage: Eukaryota > Viridiplantae > Streptophyta > Zygnematophyceae > Desmidiales > Peniaceae > Penium > Penium margaritaceum. The sequence continues at coordinate 418,824 of SZWC01000111.1, read as the reverse complement.
AGGATTCTTGGCGAATGCGATTGTTCTCTGGTTATCGACGCGCACTGGAACTGGAACTGCTCCACTCCCACTCATCTCTGGCATGAGGCGCTGAAGCCAAACTGCTTCCTTGGCTCCAAAGCTGAGAGAGACCGCCTCAGCTTCCGTGCTTGAGGTGGCCCATGTTATGTTCTGTGTATGCCTGTTGTCCAATTAGTGGAAGATTTGGACTGGGTATGCACTGCGCTTGTAGGGCAAGTCCCCCAGCGACATGCAAGAGAGGCTAAGAGAGACAAGGCATACAATGCTCGTCCTTGTAGAGTAAGTCCCCTTGGTCTACTCTTTGTAGTCTACCTCGTGCATGCTCCTTAGGACAACTTCCTACAGCCTAGTGGGTGAAGGCACTCTCTCGCAAGCGAGAGGTCCAAGGTCGAATCCAGTCAGGACCAAAACTTTCTTTGTGATAAAAAAGGGCCAAGGAAGCTTCCTAGAAGCCTCTAAGGTCCAAGGTGGATCAAGCGCCACTTGGAGGTCACAGAGGGTGCCATGTCATCAAAGCTGATGACACTGTCTAAGGTGGCCTTGGAGCGAGGCCCCTCCAAGGAGCCACTGGGAGGACTGTCCAGAGACTATACAAGGCCTGCCATTTGCATGTGATAATATATCATCTCTTACTCTTGAGACTTTAGAGAAAACTAATCCCTTGTTGGCTGCCAAGAAAGAGGGTAAACAACAAGTGCAAGTGCACATTTGGTGTGTAGCATTGCCAGTTGGGTGAGAGTTTGGAACACTCTCCGGCCACGGTTGGGACAAGCTAAGTGAACCTTTCAGTGTGGAAACACCACTCCATGGGTAATCTCTACTTTAGTTGAAATACCAAGGGCGGTCGGCGGTTTACCTGTCGGCGCCGCTTACTCTAGACCGTGGCTACATGCAGAGTGATAGGGGTTATGGGCCCACACAGATCGAGAAACTTGGTTCTTTGTACCACCGCTCAGTTCACGCGGCACGTACCTTTGCAGTAGACAAAAGACCGCTGCTCCATCTGCTTCATCGTCGGTCCACTTGGACCAAGGCACGCATTGTGAAAACCGGACGCGGGTTGGATTCGTGGTCACTTTTGCTCTCCACGGATAAGGAACAAGGATACGCTCTGCCATTGTTGGTATGACCCTCGAGTCCTAAGCGGGTTACGCTCTGCCCTTGTGGGTACGACACCGTGTCTGTGGAAGCACTTCCTCCACAATAGCTAGGAGACAATCGACTGGAGGGGTATGCAATAGACAGCACCTTGAATATCTGTAGCAGTCGTTAGCCTCATCAGCCTACATCGGCCTCAACAAAGCAGAAGAACAGAGACTAAGTGAGCATCCTTGACCACACCGCAATCATGCCGGGGTTTAAGAGATCGTTCCAGTCACCTCACAACACGCCTAGTTGGATGCCACCAACGCCATCGCATGCTTCGATGGCAAAGCCTTTGACATGTGGAAATGGCAGTTTGAGGTGGTGATGCATGTATCCGGGTACCTCAACATGCTGAAAGGGACAGAGGTAGCACCCGAGGGGGAGACAAGCATTGAATACACATGGTGACAAGAGCGAAATGACATTGCTCTCGCACTCTTCGTCACGTCCATAAGCCCCTCCCTAATCTCCCACATCGAGGGGTGCACCACGGCAGCTGAGGCTTATACCAAGCTAACAAACGTGGACCAGTCAACTTCCTTTGCCTGTCGACTTTTCATGCTACAGTGCCTCATCGGTCTGCGGGTGGGCGAGGGGGAGTCCATCTCGGATTTCTTCCAGCTGTTCGAAGGACTGCTTCAAGAAGCCCGCGCCATGTCCTGGCAGCTCGACCAACAGATACAGGCCATGATTCTCCTCATGGCCCTGCCGCCAAGCTTGATGCCCATGATCACCACCTTGGGTGGTTGGGAGAAGTCGGAGTTCACGTACCCTCATGTCTCGGAGTTTGTCCGGAACGAGACCATGCGGCGCAACAATGGCGTCATCAACAACGCCGCGTACGCGAGTTGGTTGGGAGGCACCTCCTCTCATGGCAATAGTAGAGGCAGTGGCGGCGGGAAGAGCGGGTAGAAGAAGGGCAAGTGCCACAACTGTGGCAAGGTGGGGCATTGGACGCGGGAGTGTCGCGCACCAAAGAAGGAAGGAGGCATTGGTGGGAGCAGCAACGTGAGTAAGAAGGTGGACTCAACATCCACGAGTATGATGGCCGAGAGGAAGGCCCCTCCCAAGGACTCTGCCCTGCTGCAGCTGGGAGCCTTCGGGCTGGACAGTTGCACGGACTACCACACCTTTCGTGAGATATGTGGCTTCTCGTCCCTCACACTATGAACGGCCAAGTTCAAGTATGCCAACGGTGGCATCGAGTACGTGGCTGGTGAGGGAGAGTAGGTTGTGCACACGTGGCTCAACGGAGCTGACAAGGAGTTACCGCTGTAGAACGTCGTCTACATGCCAACTTTCCCTGCAAACATCCCCTCCGTCCTGCGGATTACGGATCACGCGATGACGGTGGTGTTCATAGTGAAAAAAACCGTCATCCTGAAGAACGAGGACGTGACGATTACCTACGCTTGATCAGACCTTGTCGCCAAGGTGTCACGAAAGGATGGGCTCTACAATCTGCAAACAAAGAGTGCAAAAAGGCATGCTGGGGCAGTAGAGGCAGTAGTAGAAGTTGCACCGTCGCCGAACGCCAAGACACCATCCATGCCGCTTGTAGTGGCGGCTAAAGACGCGGGAGCAGTAACTGTGGAGCTGTGGCTTAGACAGCTTGGGCACGCGGCCGACAGCACCCTGCATGTCATGTAGGAGTAGAAGCTTGTACACAGGCTATAGGGGTGTGAGCTGAAGGGTGGATGTAACGCTAGGTGTGAAGCTTGCTTACAATGCAAAACAAAGCAGAAACGCTTTTCTAAGAACAACGGAAAGTAGAGGGAATACTCGACCTCGTCCACAGCGACGTGTGTGGCCCCACGCGCACCACGTCCAACGCTAGCTCCAAGTACCTCCTCACCTTCATCGATGCTTACTCTCGGAAGGTGTGGGTGTACTTCCTCAAAACAAAGGGAGAGGTGCTAGAGCGCCTGCAAGAGTTTGTCGCCATGGTGGAGCGAGAAACAGGGCGGAAGTTCAAGGCCTTGCGGAGCAACAACGGCTGAGATTACGAGTAGTGCAAGTCGTGGCTTTGGACAGACGGCATTTTTCACCAACCTACTACCCCCTACACACCGCAGAGCAACGGCCTGGCCAAGCGCATGAACCAGACCATTCTGGCCATGACGTAAACCATGCCGTTTGACTCAAAGCTCCCTCCTCGCTTCTCAGCAAAAGCAGCACGCACTGCATGCTACCTCATCAACCTCATGCTTGCTGCAGCACTACGCAGCAAGGGGACAGAAAAAGAGCAAAGTGTAGAACGCATGATGCGTAGGAGGCGTGGTCGGGAAATAATCCAGATGCCTCTCACCTAAAGGCATCCGGGTGCACGGCTTGGGCCAAAGTCCAGGACGGGCAAGGAGCGTGGAAGTTGGATACACGTGTACACAAGTGCGTGATGATCGGCTACAAGGCTGCACACAAGGCGTATAGGCTGTGGGACCAGGCAACAGGGAGAGTCATCACCTCTAGCGATGTGACCTTCCATGAAAAGTCAAACGGCAAGAGAGACCTGTTGCACCCAGAGAGCTCTCCAAAACAAGGGGATTGGATTGTGCTGCTAGAGGCGAATGACATACCCCCGCCTTAGTGGCGTGGGACGCGAGTGGCCGTAGACAGCTAGGTTGCCAATTAAGGGAGAGCGTCCGCTCAAGCTGAAGCAAAGTTGACATCCGACACCGTGTCAGAGACATGCGAGGCCTCCTCGGAGGCCATAGGTTCTTCCCTTCCAGCAACCCCTCATGGGGAAGGAGAGCAACAGCACAAGCAGCCAGTACCAGCACCAATATGGCGTAGTGAGCGCAAAGCAAAGCCTGCAAAGCAATACGACGGAGGGAAGGCCGAGTGGATTGGCCTGAGCTGGTCATGCCCTGCGCAAGGAGAGCCGGCTACCATCGCCGAGGCTCTCTCGCGGCCACACGCCGCTAAGTGGAAGGAGGCGATGGACCGCGAGCTCGCCTCCACCAAGGAGAACAGAATGTGGGAGCTGGTGGACTGACCGCCAAATGCACACGTGGTGGGTGTGAAGTGGATGTCACGCGTCGAACGCAAGCAAGACAACAGCATCGATACGTACAAGGCAAGGATCGTCGCGAAGGGATTCTTGGAGAGAGCAGGGTCTAAGAACGACAAGACATACTCTCCTGTTGCGTCCTTCCCCTCCATGTGGACCTTGCTCGCAATGGCTACGGCGCGCAACATGGAAATCCACCAAAAAGACGTCAAGAGTGCCTTCCTCCACGTGAAGCTTGACAAGGACATGCTAATGGAGGTGCCCGAGGGTGTCAAGGCAAAACCAGGACAGGTATATCGCCTCATCAAGGCGCACTACGGGCTGAAATAGGCCCCAAGGATCTGGTACAAGGAGATGGACAGCTTCATGGCTGGCCTTGGCTTCTCGCATTGCCACAACGACCCCAGTGTGTATGTGCGTACGGAAAACCAGGGGTTATTGATGGTAGCACTGTACGTGGATGACCTGATTCTGGCCTTCACCTCCATGAAGGCCCTCGAGGACCTCAAGAAGAAGCTACATGGGCGGTTTCACATGAAGGACATGGGTGAGCTTGAGTACTACTTGGGCATCGCCATACATCGCTACAGAGCTCCAGGCACCATGAAGCTCAACCAGACAAAGTACATCTCAGAGGTGCTTTGGCGCTCTGGCATGGAAGACGCCAAACCCCTTAGCACTCCTCTCCCCACGAAATACAATCTCACCTCCGCCCACTCCCCCGGTACAGAAGCCAAGCGCCGCGAAATGCAGGATGTGTTGTATGTGTCTACAGTGGGTAGCATCATGTATGCCATGGTTGGCACGCGGCCGGACATCTCCTTTGCTGTGGACCTCGTTAGTCGGTTCGTGGCCAGCCCTGGACCACTCCACTGGCAGGTTGTGAAGCGCATTTTGCGCTATCTCAACAAGACACGGCACATGGGGCTGTAGTACGGCGGCCTTCAAGGAAGAGACCCTTTGCGCCTCAAGTGCTACAACAACGCATATTTTGGAAGCAACGTGGATGATAGGAAGTCAACCTCGGGCTTTGTGTGCCCAAGGCATGCACTGATCATCCTTGTGGAGTAAGTCCCCTTGGTCTACTCTTGGTAGTCTACCTGGTGCATGCTCCTTAGGACAACTTCCTACAGCCTACCGGGTGAAGGCACCGTCTTGGAAGCGAGAGGTCAAAGGTCGAATCCCGCCAGGACCAAAATTTTCTTTGTGACTAAAAAGGGCCAAGAAAGCTTCCTAGAAGCCTCTAAAGTTCAAGGTGGATCAAGCGCCACTTGGCAGGCAAAGAGGGTACCATGTCATCAAAGCTAATGACACTGTCTAGGGTGGCCTTGGGGGGAGGCCCCTCCAAGGAGCCACTGGGAGCATTGTCCAGAGACTATAAAAGGCCTATCATTTGCATGTGATAACATATCATCTCTTACTCTTGAGACTTGGGAGAAAATTAATCCCGTGTTGGCCACCAAGAAAGAGGATAAAGAACAAGTGCAAGTGCACACTTTAGTGTGTAGCATTGCGAGTAAGGTGAGAGATTGGAATACTCTCCGGCCACGGTTGGGACAAGCTAAGTGAACCTTTCAGTGTGGAAACACCACTCTGTGGGTGATCTCTACCTTGGTTGAAATACCAAGGGCGGTCGGCGGTTTGCCTGTCGGCGCTGTTTACTCTAGACCGTGGTCAAGTACGGAGTGACAGCCACGACCACCTGTCGCTTGCTACACAAGCTGAGGTCCCACCATTCATGAGGAACACATGTTGAGAGATTGCCTTGCGTTCCTAAGGGTTTGAAGCCCAATCTGCGTCTGTGTAGCCGATGATGCTTTTTTCATTACCGTTGTACGTGATGCCGATGTTGATGGTTCCAGCAAGAAAGCATAAGATCCGTTTTACTACCTTGTGGTGCTCAGGTCTAGGATTGGCCATGTGGTGGCTCACACCGCTAACCTTGCCTGTGCGAGGTCTGGCCTGGTTGCAACCATCAGGTACATGAGGCTACCAACGATACTCTGGTACTTCTGCCGCTCAGCTGTATTTGTTTCTCCATTGAAGCTTACGAGGTAGTCATGTGTCTCTAGCTGCGTACCGATAGGTTTTGCCTTTGTCATACAGAACCACTGTAAAATATCCTCAATGTAGCGGCTCTACTACAGCGAGAGAGAGCGTGATTTGCGGTCTGCGTGATCTGGATACGGAGAAAGCATGAGGCATCCCCGAGATCAGACATCTGGAAGCGCTCCAGCATGGCTTCCTTGAACTCTTGCAATGCAGACATGTTGTTGGCAAGGAGGAGCATGTCATCCACATACACAATGATGATAAGGACCTCATGCTCATGCTGCCAGCGATAGACGCTATAGTCACACTCGTTGCGCTCAAATGCCATGCACTACACGCGACGCTTGCTTGACGCCGTACAGCGACTTCAGCAGCTTGCAAACCAGGTACTCCTGGCCATCGATGACGAACCCCTCCAGCTTCTCCATGTAAATCTCCTCCTCCAGGTCACGGTTCAGGAACACGGTCTTGACGTCCATGTGGTGGACCCCAAGTCCTCTCCTGCTGCACAAGAAAGGAGTGTACGCACAGTGGCAAACTTTGCAACCGGGGCAAAGGTCTATGTGTAGTCGATGCCTCGTTGCGGCGAGTAGCCCTTGGCGACCAGCCAAGGCTTGTACTTTTCGATGTTGCCATCTCCTCCTCGCTTCTTCTTGACTAGCCACTTGCATCTGATCACCTTACGTCCAGGTGGACGCTGAGTCAGCTCCCACGTACCGTTGTTGAGCTGCGACCTTTATTTCTTGCTGCATAGCTTGTGCCCAATCTGCTGCATCTGGAGCTACTATGGCCTCCTTATACGACGTCAGCTCTTCATAGTCTGTTGCACATGCGACATTCATGTGGTCTGGTTTATGGACCATCCAAAAATGCCCGCACCCACCAGGCTTGTAGCGCATCCTTAGAGGCTATCTCCAACCTGGTAGTGGAGCGTTAACAGGCTGCTGCCGCGGTGCTCGTGGCACAACTACTTCTGTTGATGGTGGTGCATCTTCATCCTTTGCTTCTGCCAATGAGGCTCCTGTACATGCTGCATCAAACATGGGAGAGTAAACTCGTTCTCCCTGTGTCACAGTGGAGGAAGGATCAGGAGAGATTGGGTCACGAAAGATATATACTCCCACAGCCTCGTCAGCTCCTACTTCTACCACCTCTTCAAAGACAATTTTGGTGCTAATGACGTTGCTCTTATTGAAGACGAAGTCCCTGGAGATGATGACGTTGCCTGTATCCGTCTTGTATAGACGATACACCTTGCTTGCCACGTCGTAGCCAGTCATCAGCATCTGCGCCCTCTTCGCGTCCCACTTTTGCTGCTTCTCCTTTGGCACGTGCATATGCGCCAAGATACCAAACCACGCCTTGCACGGCGTCATTTGCTCCACGGCCTTGTTTGGAATGCGGTTCTTGATGTACTCCGCAGTGCACACTGCTTCCGTCCAAAAGTTGTAGGTGAGCCAAGCCGCGTGCACCATGGAGCGCGACGACTCAATGTTGGTGTGGTTGGCGCGTTCTGCTATGCCGTTCTGCTACAGCAAGTATGGCGTGGTGCGTTGCACCTTGATGCCTGCTACTACGAGGTAGTCTTGGAACTCCTTACTCACGTACTCTCTAGCGCGATCGCTGTACAACGCCTTGATTTTCTTGCCAGTCTGGTTCTCCACCATGGCCTTGAACTCCTTGAACCCGCCAAAGCACAGGTCCTTGGAGTAAAGGAAGCACATAGCAATGTAATGGCTGAAATCATCAATGAAGGTGAGAAAATACCTTGAGCCTCCAAAGCTTTAGGTCTGCATCGGGCCACACAAGTCTTTGTGGACCAGCTCCAGCACCTCCTTCGCCGCTCTCTTGCTCCAGAGAACGCCTCGCGATGCCGCTTCCCCTCCAAGCAGCCGATGTACAAATGCTGCTCAAAGTTAGAGATGGTGGGCAAGTCACGCACCATCTGCTTTGTTTGAAGATGCAGTAAGGCGCGTATGCTGATGTTGCAGTAGCGTGCATGCCAAATCTTGCCATCTGTGGCCTACATTACTGCTGCAAGGCTCTACTCGCGTGGGATCTTTGTTGCCCGAAGCAAGCGATACTTATTGCCTTCTTTCAACAACCTGGCCAGCTCCTCTCCTCTTTCCTTGTCTAAGATGTAGTCATAGTCATCGTCACAGACGATGCGCAATCCTGTGTTGGTGAGAGAGGACACTGAGAGAAGCTTGAAGGCAGCATGAGGCACATACAACACACCATGGAACACTCTCACCTCAATGCCACATGAGGTCTCCAACCACATCTCCACAATCCCCATCCCCTCAGCATACACCATCCGATCATCACCTTAAGCAATCGGACGGGGGGGGAATGGGGAGAAGCTGCGTAAACCACTCTTTATGGTACGTCGGACTCTTGGTACACCCCGAGTCCTTCTACGACATGTGAGACTTTGCCATGACGGTCACCCACCTCCTTCGCGATGTTCATGTTGCCAAAAGTACGCACGCCGGTCTGGTTCTGTTGCTGTCACTGCTGCTAACCTTGGAATGTCCGCAGTTGCTGTTGCTATGGAGATTAATGCTTTTAATGCTGTTGCTGCTGCACCTTCTCGTCCCTCTTGACCTTGAGGCACTCTTTCTTTTAGTGCCCCTCTTTCTAGCAATAGTGGCACTTGCCCTCGTTCTTGCCTCTTTGCTTGCCGGACAGCTGCTGCTGGTTGCGTAAGCCCATGGCCATGAAAGCTGCTTCACTACTACTACTGTCGCCATAGCGCTTGACTGCATTGTGACGCAGTTCTACCTGCACCAGGTGCGTGTAGAACGTCGGCTGGCTCTCCAATGTCTCTCACACCGTGTCATAGCTCGTTGGGAATCCCCTCAGCAAGAGGAGGACAAAGCGCGTGTCTTCCACAGAGTTTTCGGCCGCTTTCAGCTGCTTCGCAAGCTCCTTTTGCCCTGTCCATGTCCGCCTCCATCCTTTTGCAAACCTGCATTTCCGACGCCATCATTTTCTCCTTTAAAAGCATGAGGAATGCAGGATCCTTACTCTCATACTTCTTGTACAAGATGTCCCACCCTTCTTTTCTAGTAGCCTTGTCACTCACGTACTGAAGTTGTGGATTAGAGATGGTATTGATAAGCACCCTGTAGGCCTGCCTGTCCTTCTTCTTCCACTCCTCATATGCCGCTGCTTCTACTGTAAATGAACTTGCATATGCTACACCTTTTTGCGGCGTCTTCCCCGCCACAACCTCTGCTGCGGTGATGCCTTTTGCCCGTGGAGGCGGAGCGCGCTCGTCGGTGCTCACCACCTCCCACAAGCTCCTCTCCTCCAAAAGGAGGCGGGTACAGATATTCCAAAACGTGAAGTTGGGGCATCCTTCCAGCTTCTCTAAGGGCCGGGCTGCTGTTACCACGCGTGCTGCTGCCAGTTTGAGCCTTGGTGATGCTCAGCGCTGCCCTTGAGTGGCGGCGCTACCCCTTCTTCTGTTGCTCCTTCAGCCAGAAATCTGTCTAACTGTAAATTTTGAAAAACTGGAGCAACCACTGGAAATTTCAGCTCAAAACCTTTTAGATCGACCCATAAAGCAGGCTCGTCAACAAGGGATTTTCAAATAAGTGCTCTTTTGAAAACAGGGTATGCGTCTGCTCCTACTCCAGCTCACACCAGCGAGTTTGTAAAAAGAGTTTTTCCCAAATGTATTGATGGAATGCAAATAGTTTTGCACCAATGGAAAGCTTAGGAAAAATACTTCAATTGGTATGCGCTACGTTTTAAATTTGACAAAGAAACGAAAGCGTTTTTGTCATCAGAAGGCGACATTCTTACTCAGAGACAAAAGTGTAGCCCTTGCCAACCTTGTTTTGAGCCCAAGTCTCAATCTAAGTGTTGGATCTTCCCGATTTTTGGCTCGTTGAAAAGCTTGTCTGTTGAACTTGAAGATCTAGTGGTCCATTGTCAAATTTGGTGAAGGTTTTACCCCAATGTATCACTCTCAAAGTGACGGCCCGTGCTGGCTAAAAGTGGCAGAACTTGGCTCTGAAACCAAATATTGGAACTAGACGAGGGAAGGAGCTTTGGAGCAGCAAGAATGTGGGACTGGAAGGGCATCACTTGTGTTAAAGAATGGTTGTTGAATCGCTTAAAATGATGGAGTACATATAGAGGTAGTGCTTGGACAAGTAAGCCCTCTCACAAGCCACACCACTTAGCCATGGAGGCTAAGGCTCACACTCTAGGGTCCATTATCTCACACAAGGGAGGAAATCAGCCTCGCAATCAAGTTGACCACTCATACACGACCTAGGGAGCTAGAAAATGCTCCCATGGCACACTTTCTAGTGGTCACATAACCCACAATCTCATGGAGAATCGCCATGTGTCCATGGCTAGCACAGAAGGATCTCCCTTCACATGAAAAGCAAGGAAAGGTTTATTTTTCCTAGTCAGCACACTCTGACAAGGCAACCCAAGAGTCTAGGACCTTTTTGGATCTTTCTCCCATCAGGTATTGACCCTGGATCTCTTGCCTTTTTCTTTTCTTAGGCTAAGGCATGGAGCCATGGTTGTTGGAAAATCAGGATCTTCATCACCACAAGGCCGATTCCTGATCAGGTGGGACCGATGGACAGATATCATCGTCAGCCATCCACTGTCCAAATTTCAGCCAATTTGGATGGCTCGATCTGGAGATATGAGCAAAAGGAGAAAAGTGACATAGATTATGTCACTAGCTCACAAGTGTCCTACTTTGTGCTCGGCATGGGCACTTGGGATACAAAAGGCAAGAGGGCTGGGGGAGAGGTCGTCACTCTCTTCCCCATCCCTCTGCCTACGCTACCGAACTCTACTTTACTACACTCTGCTCTGTCGATGGCGGGTCAGTTACCGTCGTCCGGGAGTCAAACCCGGTACGAGGGCCTGCCGCAGCCTCCTATTGATCTCATAGGATACTGCGGACGGCTACCTCAAGTTCTGGCGTAATTTGCGAAAGTACAAGACATGGCCTCGGTGAGGACCGAGTGCAAGTACGAGAGTGCAAGCGTGAGCTCCTCTCGATACAATGGGTGCTGACGTGGCTTCTGGTGGAGCAGCGGAAATACGGACCAAAGATCTGAGCAGATGGACGGGTTGCGACCGAGGCATCGGATCGAGAGAACAGAGCTACGGGATCTTTATAAACAAGGGGTCGATGGATGGGAGAGCATCGCGTAGACAATGGAGCGATTGCAGCCATCGCGGGATCGAGAGTGCGAGCACGAGCTCCTCTTCATCCAACGATCGAGAAGATCGTCAAAAGTAGAGGACCTGTCGCAGATCCCGACGATCTCGTCCGTGGATCGCACCGAGGGCGCTGGGCATCCGCCAACCTTGGTGGCTCGGTGACTGGGGACACCGACCGGCGTCCGGGACGCTCAAGGAAGACACAAGCGGATCGGACACACCAAGCTCGTGCATTCTGCTTGCTCTTTGTATTTCCTAGTCACTAGACCAGTACAAATAGGTAGTGGTTTCAATTAGATTGCTTCGTCTGTACTGCACCATTTTTCAAGTATAGCATATCGTTGGAAAGCTCAAGAGACGAGCCGTGTACCTCTGACTTCTATGTAACCTCTTGAAACTTCAGTGTGTAACAGAAAGAGATTCTTTGCAGCGTACAGTTGTAGTGTGTACAACAAAGTGGATTCCAGTCACAGTTGTTTGAATTGTTGTATCTCCTGAGACACCTATGATCCTAGAGAAGTGCTAATTTTCACATTTGGTATCAGAGCAGGAGATGCCTTTTCCAGGAGCAGTCATCACCATGGCGTTATTCACAGGAAGCAGCCATCATGATCATTTCAAGATACCAATATTCAATGGCGACGACTACCAATCCTTTGTGTTTAATATGAAAATGGTGTTCATGAACAAGGGACTATGGGGAGTCGTCACCGACCCACCTAGAGACGTCGTGGACGCTAACGCCTCCACCGAGGAGAAAACCAGTCACAAAAGGCGATACGACCAAGCGTTTGCAATCCTGGCTATGCAACTGGAAGAGCGGCTCAAATTTCTCATTCGTGACGACAATGCAGACCTCTGTCCAAGAACTACATGGCGAGCCCTCAAGCGACGTTATCACAAGATCAGTGACAATGAGCTGGGTCATCTACTCAAAGAGTTTCATACTCAAAAAATGGAGGAACACACTCGGCTTGAGGATCATATCAGCCATTTGAAAGACCTTTCCTGTCGCATCACAGCCTTGGGTGAAGTCATTTCTGAAAGAGTGCTTGTTCAGACCTTGTTTCAGAGCCTTCGTACACGTTTTCAACACACAGTGAAGCGCCTTCAAACCTTCAACAATGACCAACAGGAAGACGATGATGAAATTGCACTCATTGGGTCTGCTCTTAAGAGCGCTCTAGACGTCATTGGGAACGCTGTCCCAGAAGCAACAGCAGCAGTACAAGTAGCAGCAGGACCAGCAGCGGCAGCAGCGGCAGCAGCAGCCAAGCCACATGTGCTGACCATTGAGAAGGCAACACAGGCTCTCATGCTGGACGAAGATGCCTACATCAAAGAAAACGGTGGTGAAGTCGGACTTTATGCAAAATATCAAGGACGACCAGATCGACGAAGGAAGAAATACAAGACCTACGGAAACGCTCGTCCGAGCACCAACCAAGGCACTCAAGCCACCTATCAACCTCGACCTGGATATCCTCAACAAGCTCCCAGGCCTTATGTTCACCCAGGGGATCGTATCTGTTGGCGATGCAACAAAAAGGGGCATATCCAACTTGACTGCCCGACTCGTCCAGAGCAACGACCGCGATTCAATGCGCCAACGCGCAACACTCCGAATGCTCTTCTCACTGACGAGATACTATCAGCCTTTCTCTGAGCTTTCTGAACACTGTTGGCTGACTTTTCTCATCTCATCTCAGGTTTTACAGGTCACAATTCCGCTGACACGCAGCAGAACTCGGACAGTGACTCTATTCCCCAGCTAAATTTCTTCACAGCCGACGCGAACGACTTCGAACAACACCCTTCAGACTCAAGCGGAGCAAATTCTGACTTCTAAATCAATCATGAAAAACCCATCCTGGAAGAACTGGCAATGTGCTTCGTCGACTGTGCTTACCTACTCGTTGCGGGAGTCCTTGCGTGGATTATTGACTCGGGATGCACCAAGCATATGACCTGTCGCAAGGAATGGTTCACCACCTACACCTAGTATGCACAACCTCGCGGAGTTCGTGTGGGTGATGGAAGACTCATTCTAGCCTACGGTAAAGGTACAGTGCGAGTACTTATTACCCTTCAAGGGTAGCAGGTGACACGCACCTTCAGCCAAGTCTTATTTGTCCCTAAACTTGCGGCTAATCTCCTATCCGTTGGACGCATCAACAACAACGGCTTCAAAGTGGTCTTTGATTTGGACAAGAACTGCAAGATTCTGGACAACAAAGGGAATCTAGCAGCCGTTGCTACTCACACTGGTCACCTAACAATTCTCAACTCAGAGGAGGTACCATCAGCTATGCTGACAAATGAACCAGAAGTCGCATTTATGGCACCTGTTTCTTCAGACTGTCGTCATCCCACCTCGGCTACTTCCACAGCTGACTTATGGCATTGCCGGGTTGCCCACGTCAACTATGCCACTCTACACAACATGGCACGACAACAATGGGTTCATGATCTCCCACACGGACTTACGAAGCCATCTGACACCAAACCATGCAGCGGCTGTCTGACAGGCAAACAAAATAAAAAACCATTCAAGGCTCATCCAACTACATCAACAACACAAAAACTGGAACTGCTTCACATGGACCTCTGCTACATCAAGGACGGTTCCCTGTCAAACAAGCACTACTTCCTGGTCATCATCGATGACTAGAGCCATTTTGTTTGGGTCAAGTTTCTCCGCTGCAAAAATGAAGCCGCCGATATCATCAAGACCTGGATGCGGCAGATTGAAAATGAAACCAACCTCACCGTGAAGAAAATCAGAACCGACAATGGTGGTGAGTTCATTTGTCACTTACTCAACTCCTTCTTCCAGTAGAAAGGTATCCAACACCTACGCACTGTTCCCTACACGCCTCAACAAAACGGGAAAGCGGAGCGCATGAATGAGACTCTTCCGGAACGCGCTCGGATAATGCTACACACAACTGCACTACCATCCGTCTTTTGGGGGAGGCTCTCTCCACTGCAGCCTACATTACCAACCGACTGCCCACAGTCAAACTTCCCAATGCCACTCACACTCCATATGAAGCATGGACCGGTGCGAAACCTCATCTGCAACACATTCGCATCTTCGGCTGCACCACTCACGTCTGGCTATGCCGAGAACTGTGCTCCAAGCCGGAGCCGCGGTCTAAGGCCTGTATCCTTCTTGGATATGAAGACAACCACGACATCTACAGAGTTTCGGACCCTGCTACGCAAACCGTAGCCCGTGCACGACAACCCATCTTTGATGAAACCACATTCCTCAACACAAGGATTCTTCCTACTTCACCCATCGTCACCATACCTATGGACACGGCTTTCGAGCCCATTCAAAAGTTCAACGTTGACCCTATCGTTGATGAACATGCTGATTTGCTTCCTCCAGTGCATCCTCATGAACACACCACTGGAGAATCCCTTTCTTCATCACCACCGGATGCTCCGCCGCTGTCTGCAGCCATCCCTGGTCTTCGTCGCTCCGCCCGCAACTGCACTACTCCAACGTACTTTCAACACGCCATGCTCCACACACCAGATAATGAAGATGACAGTGCTCTCGTCACTCAAGTCGTTGATCCCATCAGCTACAAGGACGCCATGCGTCGACCTGATGCAGCTCTTTGGCATCAAGCCAGCCAAGAGGAATTTGATCAGCTTGAAAAACAAGGTACATGTGATCTTGTCCCACAGCCGCCGGACCAACCTGTCCTCACATGCAAGTGGGTGTTTTGGAGAAAACTCAATAGTGCTGGCGAACTTGACCGATACAAAGCTCGCCTCGTGGTCCGCGGTTACAGTCAAGTTCTCGGAGTCAACTACAGTGACACCTTCGCTCCAGTGGCCAATTATTCCTCCATCCGTGTCATTCTGTCTCTTGCTGCTGCTAATGGTTGGATTCTGCATCAGATGGATGTCAAATGCGCCTTTCTCAATAGAGACATGAATGAGACCATCTACATGACACAACCCGAGGGCTTTGTGGAACCTGACAAGGCTCATCTCGTCTGTCGTCTCAAACGCTCCCTTTATGGA
Organism: Penium margaritaceum; assembly: GCA_023375785.1. NCBI lineage: Eukaryota > Viridiplantae > Streptophyta > Zygnematophyceae > Desmidiales > Peniaceae > Penium > Penium margaritaceum. Next base: position 403,343 of record SZWC01000111.1, on the reverse strand, counting down.
CTCAAGCAGGCCCCACGCCAATGGAATATCAAGATTCATGAGTTCTTCCTTGGGCAAAATCTGACCCGTCTCCATTCTGACCACTCGATTTACTGTCGCTGCGGAGCCAACACCATTCGCATCATTCTCTATGTCGATGACCTCATCCTATTTGGTCCCACGCTGGACACCATCTCCGCTTTCAAAGATCAGCTGTCTCGGCGTTTTGAGATGAGCGACATGGGTCCCTTGACATATTACCTCGGCATTCAAGTGCATCAACAGCGGAACAGTCACATTGTTCTCAATCAAGCCACGTATGCACAACGTGTTGCTGATAAGTTTCAACTCGGTGACGCCAACCCTATGGCTACACCCTTGGCACTCCAACATGGCCTCACCAAAGTCCACCTTTCGGCGGATCTCCTCGCCCCCGCCGACGCCAAAGTTTTTCCCAACATGGTGGAATCCCTGATGTATGCCTCTGTTGCCACCCGTCCTGATATTTCCTATGCTGTCGGCATCCTCAGCCAAGGCTGCCAGAACACCACCGCCGCTCACATCGTTGCGGCCAAACGCAGCGTTCGCTACTTGCGCTCCACCGCCGACCTCGGAAGTCGGTACTCCTCCACCGGTGACAACATTCTTCATGGCTTTTGCGGCGCGGACCTCTCCGGTGATCACGGCACCAGTCGATCAACGTCTGGCTATGTCTTCATTCTCAATAGAGGCCCCGTCAGTTGGCGCTCCAAGAAGCAATCCGTGGTGGCTCTTTCTTCCACTGAAGCGGAATACATCGCTGAGAGCGAAGCCACTCCTGAATCCGTCTGGCTTCGCATGCTTCTTTCAGAACTCGGCTTCGAGCAACTCGCACCTACCACCATCAATTGCGACGAGGGCGCCATTGCCCTCTCCGAGGATCCCGTTCTCCATGATCGCACCAAACACGTTCGCCGGCAATATCATTACGTCCGCGATGCGGTTGCCGACGGTGAGGTTCGCATGCTCTACATTCCTACCGAGCAGCAGTCCGCTGACATCTTCACCAAGCCGCTTACTGCCGACCGTCATGCTGCACTTTGTGCTCACCTTGGCTTGCTCTCTCTCCCTGCTCCTGCATCCTCTGGGTCCTCTTCTTCCGTCCCCCCCGCATGAGGCGTTGGGATGGACGAAGATGACCGACGGCAATGCCGCTCTCCCCTCCCGTTTCCGTGCCCCTCACATGAGGCGTTGGCACGGACGCGGGTTGCGGTTGGCCGCCACGCCCTTCTCATCCTCCCTCTGCCATCTCTTGCGCTCCCCGCATGGCCTCCCGGGCTCCCCCATACGAGGCGTTGGACCCGGTGGCCGTGCGTGGTACCTCTCTCCACTCTTTCGCACTTGCTTCTGCCCCTCTTTCCTGTGTCGTGTTCGCTCCCCCAGCTGTCTCGCGGCTCGCTCCTCGCATCCCGACAAACTGCAGGGTGCGGCTTGCTCCCCGCTACACGCCCCACTCCGGATGCCCTGGGGGCCAAGCGTTCTGTTTCCGCATTTTTATTCCATTCTTCATCTCGCCGCTCGCTTTCTGCAGTTAAGAAACCGATGGTGGGCTGTCGATGTCGGCCCACCACGGGTCCCGGCCATGTGTGGGGTTTCGATCCCACATGTGTCCGGGCAGGAGGCTCCTCGATGGTACCCCTTCTATATGCCGTACGGCTCTGCCTAGGCATTGACCCAAGTTGGGTCCACCAAGGGTCCATCGGGTGCCTCCTGTTCTGCCATTTTGTTTGGCATCGGCTTGGGCCGCCCGGGGGGGGGGTGAAGTTTCACCTCTACCGTCGTATCTCACCTTTTAGACGTGCGTGCCCCTGCCTTGCCTTCTCTTCTTCGCTGCTTGCTTTTCCGCTTGAATACCATCCCTTTTTGGGCTTGGCATTCAAGGGGGGGAATGTTGGAAAATCAGGATCTTCATCACCACAAGGCCGATTGCTGATCAGGTGGGACCGATGGACAGATCTCCTCGTCAGCCATCCAATGTCCAAATTTCAGCCAATTTGGATGGCTCGATCTGGAGATATGAGCAAAAGGAGAAAAGTGACATAGATTATGTCACTTTTTCACAAGTGTCCTACTTTGTGCTCGGCATGGGCACTTGGGATACAAAAGGCAAGAGGGCTGGGGGAGAGGTCGTTACTCTCTTCCCCATCCCTCTGCCTACTCTACCGAACTCTACTTTACTGGACTCTGCTCTGTCGATGGTGGGGTCAATTACCGTCGTCCGTGAGTCAAACCCGGTATGAGGGCCTGTCGCAGCCTCCTATTGATCTGATAGGATACTGCGGACGGCCACCTCAAGTTCTGGCGTAATTTGCAGAAGTACAGGTCATGGCCTCGGTGAGGACCGAGTACAAGTACGAGAGTGTGAGCGTGAGCTCCTCTCCATACAATGGGTGCTGACGTGGCTTCTGGTGGAGCAGCGGAAACATGGACCAAAGATCGGAGCAGATGGACGGGCTGCGACCGAGGCATCGGATCGAGAGAACAGAGCTACAAGATCTTTATAAACAAGGGATCGATGGATGGGAGAGCATCCCGTAGACAATAGAGCGATCGCAGCCGTCGCGGGATCGAGAGTGCGAGCACGAGCTCCTCTTCATCCAACGAGCGAGAAGATCGATGGAAGCAGAGGACCTGTCGCAAATCAGGACGATCTCGTCCGTGGATCGCACCGAGGGCGCTGGGCATCCGCCGACCTCGGTGGCTCGGTGACTGGGGATATCGACCGGCGTCCGGGACGCTCAAGGAAGACACAAGCGGACCGAACAGACCAAGGTCGTGCATTCTGCTTGCTCTTTGTATTTCCTAGTCACTAGACCAGTACAAATAGGTAGTGGTTTCATTTGTAGATTGCTTCGTCTGTACTGCACCATTTTTCAAATATAGCATATCGTTGGAAAGCTCAAGAGACGAGCCGTGTACCTCTGACTTCTGTGTAACCTCTTGAATCGTCAGTGTGTAACAGAAGGAGATTCTTTGTAGCGTACAGTTGCAGTGTGTACAACACGGTGGATTCCAGTCACAGTTGTTTGATTTGTTGTATCTCCTGAGACACCTATGATGCTAGAGAAGTGCTAATTTTCATAATGGTCACCTGGATATCGGCGGTCCATGACCCCAAATACGTCGAAAACTCATATCTCCCAATCCGACCATTGGATCAGCCTGAAACGTTGACCGTAGACATTTTGCTACATGATCTTTTGAATGGTGAATTCGGATTGACAATAGGAGCAGGCATCTTGTAGTTTCCTGGAACTTTCTCTTGTGGACCTGAAATTGAGCTGGATGGCTACTTTCTCAACAATCCTGCCTAGCCCAGTCTCTCGTGATCCGTCCCTCACTATGATAGTAGGAGAACCAGTCTACTCTCCCTTCCTAAACCCTAAATCCTAAACCAGTCTACTCTCCTACGTCTGATGCAACAGATGAAGCGGCCTCCTCCGTAGAAGCATCGGAAAAAGATGCACCACCATCTGCAGGAGCTGTTGTGCCAGCAGCAGCGCACCAGCCGCTAGGTAACGCTCCAACAACAGGTCAAAGGTACCCTCCCAGGGTTCGCTACAAGCCTGGTAGGAGCGGGGATTTTTGGATGCTAAATAACCAGACCAGAAAAAATTCCCTCTGTGTAGAAATCTCTGATGACCCCACATTGTACAACGAGGACATGGCTGCACCAACTACAACAGATTGGCCGCAAGCTCTCGAGCAAGAGATACGGTTGTAGCTCGACAACGATACGTACGAGTTGATTGACCATCCATCTGGGCGCAAGTTCGAAAAGTACAAGGCGTGGCTGGTCGCCAAGGGCTACTTGCAGCAAGAGGGCATCGACTACATTGAAACCTTTTCTCCGGTTACAGGCTTTGTGCGTACGCTCCTTTCCAATGTAGGAACAGAGGACTTTGAGGTCCACAACATGGATGTCAAGGCGGCGTTCTTGACCGGTGACTTGGAGGAGGAGATTTACATGGAGCAGCCGGAGGAGTTTGTCATGGATGGCCAAGAGCACCTGGTTTGTAAGTTGCAAAAGCCGCTGTACGGCCTCAAGCAAGCATCGCGTGCTTGGAACAAGAAATTGGATGCGGCGTTGCAGTGCATGGGATTGGAGGGCAGTGAGTGTGACTACAGCGTCTATTGCTAGCAGCATGGTCATGAGGTGCTCATCATCATCGTCTTTGTCGATGACATGCTCCTCCTTTCAAAGAGCATGTCTGTTCTGGAGGAGTTCAAGGAGGCCATGCAAGGCGCTTCCAGATGTGTGATCATGGGGATGCATCATATTTCCTTGGTATCGAGATCATGCGTGACCGGAAATCACGCTCTCTCTCACTACACCAGAGTCGCTACATCATAGATGTCTAGCAGCGGTTCGGCATGGCAGAGGCAAAACCCATCGGCACGCTGCTAGAGACGCGGGACTACCTCGTGAGATTCAATGGGAAAGCGGAAGTTACACAGCGGTGGAAGTACCAGAGCGCCGTCGGCAGCCTCATGTACCTGATGGTTGCAACCTGGCCAGACCTTGTACTGGCTCTTAGCGCTATGAGCTAGCACATGGCCACCTAGGACTTGAGTACCAGAAGGTAATGAAGCGGATCTTCTGCTACCTTGCTGGAATGTTCAACATCGGCATCATCTATAACGGTAACGACAACAGTATCATCGGCTATAAAGACACAAATTGGGCTTCAAATCCTGAGGACCGCAAGTCCATCTCTAGACATGTATTCCTCAGGAATGGTGGGGCCATCACCTGGTGTAGCAAGCGACAGGTGGTCTTGGCCACCTCAAGTACGGAACCTGAGTACATCATTCTCAAGTTTGGAGCAAAGGAAGCATTTTGGCTTTTGCGTCTCATGGCGGAGATGTGTGGGAGTATAGCTATTCTTGTTCGTATGCGCGTCAAGAACAAGAGCGCACCAAGCTCATATACATCTAACATCACTTCATCAGGCACATGGTGGAGGAGGGGGCTTTCAAGCTGGAGTTTACTCCAACCAGCAAGTAGGTCGCTGATTTCTTCACCAAGCCCGTGACCCTTGAGAAGCAGCAGTTCTACATGAAGGTATTGGAACTCAGCCCACTCTTATTGTGGCAATGTAGGAATTTTTTGAAAAAGTAGCCATCCGGCTTAGTTTCAGGTCCACAAGAGCAAGTTTCCGGAAACTACCTAATGCATGCTCTGATTATCAATCCAACGTCACCATTAGAAAAATCAGGTGGCAAAAGATATATCGTTCTAGTTTCAGGCCGATCCACCTGTCCAATTGAGATATATGAATTTTTGAAGTTTCTAGGGTCATCGACCGCCAATATCCAGGAGACCATGGCCGATGGCTCCATGCCTTAGCCTAAGCAAAGAAAAAGGCAAGAGGTCTATGGTCAACACCCGATGGGAGAAATATTCAAAAGGTCCTAGATTCTTTGGTTGCCTTGTCAGAGTATCTTGACTAGGAAAAATGTACCTCTCCTTAGTTTTAAGGTTAGGTGAGATCCTTGTGGAGCCATGGACACATGGCGATTCTCCATGGGATTTTGGGTTTTCTGACCACTATGAGTGTCCCATGAGAGCATTTTATAGCTCTTTAGGGCATGTGTGAGTGGTCAGTCTGATTCCTAGGCTGATATCCTCTCTTGTGTGAGATTATGGACTCTAGAGTCTGATTCACTACATGTCCACCTCCAAGGTATCACACATGCATCAAAGGCTTATGAGAAGCTTGCATTTGTACACCAATCAACGGCTCTTGCAAATCCCCTCTTCATCCTTCAAAAGCTGATATCAAGGAGGGTGAGCAAGGGAGAGTCGATTCCGGACTTCTTGTTATAGTTTGAAGGACTGCTGTAGCAAGTGACCCAAATGAACTGGGAAATCGACACAACATGTAGGCCATGATCCTTCTCATGGCGCTACTCGAAAGCTGGGGTTCTTTGAACACCGTCTTTGTCGCTTGGAAGAGGAGGATTTGACGTATGAGGCAGTATCCGAGTACGTGCGCAAAGAGGCCATGCGTTGTAGCGGTAGTGAGACTAACATTTCAGCCTATGTTGCATAGTATTGTGGTTGCCACAAGAACTCCTCTTCTGCTCAGAGCAGCAGCGGAAGTGGTGGCGGAGGAGGAAAAGGCAATGATGGCGGTGGAAAGAGTTCAAAGCGTCCCAGGAAGTGCCATAACTGTGTCAACCTGGGCATTTGGCATGGGAGTGCAGGGCTCCTAAGAGGCAAGACGGAGAACATGGTCGTTAATATGAGGGTAAAGGAAGAGTAAGAAGGAGTTGACGAACATGATGGCTGAGAGCGTGCCGGCAACCAAAGGAGCGGCAATGCTCAAGCGTAGAGCCTATGGGCTCGACTCTGGCAAGAACCACTACTCTTCAAGGGAGAAGGATGGGTTCATCTTCATTGGGGACATTGAACGTGGATTCAAGTGTGCCAATGGCAGCCTTGTCCATGCGCAAGGCGAGGGAGATAAGTTGATTAGCATAAATGTGAACGGTGCTGAAAAAGACTTAAAGCTGGAGAACGTCGTATACATGTTGTTTTTTGCGGCAAACCTCTTGTCACTGTCCAAAATCACGGACTACGACATGACGGTCGTCTTCACAGAGGAGGAGACCGGATATCAAGATCTCCCATCCCAAGGGGAGTCTTGTTGCATAGGTCCCAAGAGTTGATGGGCTTTACGTGCCGCAAACCAAACCCGTTGAAACTACAAATGAGGGATATGCGGCAGTTGAAGAGCCCAAGTCTCCAAAGCCTGATGTTGCACCACAGGCTGTAACCATTGCGGTCCACTGCAATGATACAGATGTTGAGTTGTGGCACAAGCGGTTCGCCCATGTGGCCGACAGCATACTACAAGCTATGCAACAGCACAAAGTAGTTCATGGAATGGAGGGATGCAGAGCCAAGGACGAGGGAAACTGCAAAAAGCTGTGTGAGTCATGCCTCCAAGGCAAGGCAAAGAGAAATCCCTTTGAGCGTATGGGCAACATGCATTAGCAATCTTGGACCGGATGCACTTTCATGTATGCGGACCATTCCGCACCCCTTTGAACGGCGGCATCAAGTATTTATTGACCTTCATCCATGACCAAAGTCGCAAGATGTGGATATACTTCCTCAAGACAAGATAAGAGGTCAAGGAGAAGCTGCAAGAGTTTATCGCGATGGTAGAGCAGAAGACAAGCAAGAAGGTCAAGGCACTACGCATGGACACCGGTGGTGAGTACGAGGCCTGAAAGGGCTGGTTGAGCCAATACGACATCAACCACAAGACCACCACGCCTTACATCCCCCCAAGCAATGGCGTTGCCAAGCGGATCAACCAGACTATCCTCAACATGACACGAAGGAAGCTCTTTGATGCCGAACTCCCACCTTGCTTGTGGGCTGAAGCTGCAAGAACTGCTTGCTACCTTGTGAATCTCACTCCCTCAGTCGCGCTTGGAAGGCGTGGTAAGAAGTAGTAAGAAAAGCAGCTCAAGACCCCATAGGAGGCTTGGTCAGGGAAGAAGCCAGATGCCTCACGCTTGAGGGTCTTTGGCTGTAATGCCTGGGCAAAAGTCCAAGCAAGAGAAGGAAGAGGTAAGGTTGATGCACATGTTTGTAAGTGTGTCATGGTCAGATACAACATTGCACACAAGGTGTACAGGATGTGGGATCAAGCGGCTGGAAAGCTCATGAGGAGCCGAGATGTTGACTTTGATGAAAGGACACTCGGCAAGGGAGAGTTGCTCAATCCTGTCCATCATCCCAAATCATGAGAGTGGGTTGTGTTGCTCAAGTCAGGTGATCAGGCACCAGAAAACAGGCAGATGGTACTAGCAAAGGATGGTCCTACAGGGAGAGTCGCTGACACATTGACAAACTCTGATACTAAGTCTAAGTCGTCCGAGGCCTCTGTGTCAAACTCCGAGGCTGGTAGCTCTTCCTGAAATAGCGGATCACTAGCAACGCAGGAGCAACAGAAGCAACTAAGCCTTGAAGCACCACTAGTAACACTCCGGTATAGTACGCGCCAAAAGAAACCTCCGTCCCAGTAGGATGCTGAGAGTGCGGAATGGACCGGAGTTTACTGGTCATGCTTTGCTTACGGAGAGCCTGTGATCGTAACGGGGGTTATGAACATGTCAGATGCGCCTAGGTGGAAGGAGGCAGTGGATATCGAACTCGTATCCATTGAAGAGAATAGAACATGGGTTCTGGAGGACAGGCCCCGAAGCGCGTACGTGGAGGGGTCAAATATGGTACTCTGAAAGAACGTTCAAGCAGGATGGTACTATCGACAAGTACAAGGCAAGAGTAGTGGCGAATGGGTTTTCCTAGCGTGCATGCTCAGAGTACGAGGAGACATTTGGACCTGTTTTCACCTTTACCTCCATCAGATCCATGTTGGGTATCGTTGTTGCAAAAGATCTGGAGGTCCACCAGATGCATGTCAAGACAGCTTTCCTGTGTAGGAAGCTACACAAAGAAGTGCTGATGGAAGTCCTTCAGGGAGTGAAACCTCTAGAAGGCAAGGTTTATAAACTGGTCAAAGCACTCTACGGGCTGAAAAAGGTCTTAAGGATGTGGTACAAGGAGATGAAGAGCTTCATGGCCGGGCTTACCTCCACGCACTACCAGAGTGACCCGAATATCTATGTACGAGAGGATGAGCACGATTTGATTGTGGTTGCATAGTACGTGGAGGACCCGATCATCCGCTTGTCATCAGTTGAGCTGTTGAACAAGCTGAAGATCTATCTCAGCAACAGGTTCAAGATGAAGGACATGGATCCGCTCAAGTTCTACCTCGTGATAGCCGTCCACCGCAATCAAGCAGCAAGCATCCTCCAGTTGAACAAGACCAAGTGCATCATGAAATTCCTCAAGCGCTACAACATGGAGGACTCTAAGCCCATCATGACACCCATGACAATGAATATCAAGTTCTCCCCCTCCATGATTCCTAGTACGGAAGAAGAACGCCATGAGATGGAGAACGATCCCTACCAGTCTGCTGTTTACAGCCTCATGTCTGCCATAGTAGGAACACGCCTTGACATTTGGTATGTTCTGGGACAAGTGAACAGGTTTATGGCCAGTCCAAGGCCAGAGCACTGGCAAGTTGTCAAGTGCAGCATGCGCTATCTACAAAAGACGTGACACATGGGATTCAAGTTTTGAGGCCAAGAAGAATCTGACCTACAGCGATTGGTTTGTTTCATATACGCCGACTAGAGAGGAAGAATCGATGACAGAAAGTCCACTTCGGACTTTGTGTACCAGTTGAACAGTTGTGTAGTCTCTTGAGCAAGCAAAAAACAAGAATTTATCTTCCTCTCTACCGCTGAGGCAGAGTACATTGCTCTGTCCGAAGCATGCAAGAAGACACACTGGCTACGCAGTTTGCTTGCCGAGATGATAGTTCCACAAATGGAGGCAGCATAGGTTCCTATCGACAATAGGAGTGCCATGAAAATGGCACAGGATGATGTCATCTCATGGCGGACCAAGGAGATCGAGATCAGGTACCACTACTCACGCGACCTGGTCGCAAAGGAGATCATGGACGTGGAATATGTGGAGACCACGAAGATGCTCGCAGATTGCATGACAAATTGCAAATTGCACTTTGTAGGTTCTCGATACATCGGTATGGTCAACGCAGCGGAAGAAGACTGAGGCCAAGTCTGTTGGAGAGAGGAGAGATCTCAGAGCTAATGGATAGAGGTGAAAAGGAGAGTTTGTTTACATGATATACTCCTTGTCCATGGCTGATATCTAGACAGGTACTGGACAGACTAGGCATGCAATGCTCCCTTGGAGGAAGTCCCCTGAGTGTGGTTTAGATGGAAAAGGCATGAACTGCTCCTTTGGAGCAAGTCCCGTTGTTCTAATCTGGATAGGTTAGCCAGCAAATACTACATAGGACAACTCCTAATAACTTAGAAATTCTAGATTTAGTCTCTGGAGCAAGAGGTCATTAGGTCAAATCCCAGCTCGGTGACTAATTTTCTTTCTGACCAAAAGGGGGACAAGAAGGCTCTAAGAGACATCTTAGAACATTCCAAGGTCCTTCCTAGTGGTTGGTGCCACTTGGCGGTGACAGGGAACACCATGTAGGCAGGGGAGTGATGCATTCCAGATTGTCCCTAAAGATGCTCATCCAATGTACCACTCCGTGCCTCGGCTATAGGCTAGCTCTACGACACTTGAAACCTGTCAATTGCCTGTTATTGAGTACCGTTCTTACCTTTGAGACTTCTTTTAGAGTTCTCCACCAGAAGCAGACACAAAAGAAGCATTGGTTGGTCTAAGCCCAAGGAGTTTGCTCCTTGCGTGAAAGTGACCAGGTGCTAAGGACAAAGTGTAAGGAAGTAATTCCTATCAACTGCTCTGTGTAAAACCGTGGCTCTGATGGTGATATTATCTCTTGGTTAGAATACCAAGAGCGGTCGGCAGGAACCATTATGTCGGAACCCCTTTTCTAGACCGTTGCCTCAGGCAGGAAAACAAAGGGTTATGGGCCCACGTTGACTAGTTGTAAGGTACGCTTATGGGCACTCTCTCGCCGTCTCTGTCTTGTAGCGTGCATCAAATCCATGAACTCCATTTGCTCCATCAGCTCCAATGGCGGGTGCTGGCACTTAGCAAACAAGGGTAAAGGATAAGCTTTGCCCTTAGACGTACAACCCTTAGACCTTAACCATGATAAGCTCTGCCATTGGAGGCACGACCGTGGATTCGCTAGTGTGCATTATTCTCTGCTTGCGGGTAATCAACGGCTAGGAGTTAAACATCAACAACCTATTTCAACCTATATCGGCCTCAACGAAGTAGAGAAGCAGAGAAGCAGAGAAGCAGAGAAGCAGAGAAGCAGAGAAGTAGTATGACAACACCCGTGACACTCACTCTTGAGCAGGTTAATGGTGGGATGTCAAAGTTCACGGGTTTTGGTTTTCCCTTGTGGAGATGGCAATTTGAGATTGTCATGAGGGTGTATTGCTACTTGAAAATGTTCCTTAGAGAAGAGGTTGAACCTCCCAAAACAGATCCTGGATATAAAGCGTTGAGTGCCAAAAATGACATGGCACTTGCGATTCTTCTGACATCAGTGCATGAGTCACAGCATGTTCACCTCCAAGGTATCACACATGCGTCAAATGCTTACAAGAAGGTTGCACGTGAAAAACAATCAACTGTTCTTGAAAATGGCCTCTTCATCCTTCAGAAGCTGATTTTGATGAGGGTGAGCGAGGGAGGGTCCATTCCAGAACTCCTATTACAGTTTGAAGGACTGCTTTAGCAAGTGATCCAAATAAACTCGAAAATCGACACCAACATGCAGGCCATGATTTTCGTCTTTGGCGGTTAGAAGGGGGAGGAATTGCCGTATGAGGCAATGTCCGACTACGTGTACAATGAGGCTATGCGTCGTAGCGGTAGTTGTTAGGAAAGGAGCCATCCGGCTCAGTTTCAGGTCCACAGGAGCAAGTTCCAGGAAACTACCAAATGTCTGTTGCGATCGTCAATCTAGCTTCACCACTAGCAAGGTTTCGTGGCAAAATGTCTATGCTCCAAGTTTGAGGCCGATCCAACGGTCGGATTGGGAGATATGGATTTTTGAAGTTTTTGGGGTCATCGACCGCCGATATCCGGTTGACAATGGGCGATAGCTCCATGCCTTAGCCTGAGAAAAGAAAAAAGGGTAAGAGATCCAGAGTCAAGACCTGATGGGAGAAATATCCAAAAAGGTCCTTAATTCTTAGGTTGCCTTGTCGGAGTGTGCAGACTAGGAAAAAGGTACCTCTCCTTTCTTTTTAGGTGAGGTGAGATCCTCATGTGCTAGCCATGGAGACATGGCAATTCGCCATGGGATTGTGGGTTATGTGACCACTAGGAGTGTGCCATGAGAGCATTCTCTAGCTCTCTAGGTCGTGTGTGAGTAGTGAGCCTGATTGTTAGGCTGATTTCCTCCCTTGTGTTAGATAATGGACTAGTGTGTGAGCCTTAGCCTCCATGGCTAAGTGGTGTGGCTTGTGAGAGGACTGATTTGCCCAAGCTCTAGCTCTATATGTACTCCATCATTCTGATTGAGTCAATAACCATTCTTCAGCACAAGTGATGCCGTTCGAGTCCCACATGCTCGCTGCTCCAAGGCTTCCTCTCTCCTCCTGGTCCAACATTTGGTATCAGAGCCAAAATCTGCCACTTTCAGCCAGCACAGGCCGTCACATAGAGAGTGACGGGTTGGGGTACAACCATCCCCAATATTGACGATCGACCACTACATCTTCAAGATCAAGAGACAAGCTTTCAAGTGATTCTAAGATGACAAAGATCCAACGGTCAGATTGAGAGTTATGCTCAAAACGAGGTCGGCCAGGGCTACACTCTTCTCTCTCAGTAAGACTGTCGCCTTGTGATGACCATAACTCTCTTCTTTCTTTGTCAAATTGAAAACGTAGCACATACGAATTGAAGTATCTTTCCTAAGCTTTCCATTGGTGCAAGAATACTTGCATTCCATTGGTACGTTTGGGAGAAACGTTGTTTGCAAGCTGTCCCGCGTGTCCCACCCCTCCTTTGTAGTAGCCTTGTCACTCAGGTACTGAAGATGCAGCTTGGAGATGGTGTTGAAAAGCAACTTGTAGGCCTACCTGTCCTTCTTCTTCCACTCCTCATACACCGCTGGTACAATTGCAAAAGAACCCGCCTAAGATGCATCCTTTTGCGGCGTCTTCCCCGCCACCACCTGCGCTGCGGTGATGCCTTTTGCCTGTGGAGCTCGAGCCGACTCGTCGCCGCTCACCACCTCCCACAAGCCCCTCTCCTCCAAAAGGAGGCGGGTATGGATATTCCATTACGTGAAGTTAGCGCGTCCCTCCAGCCTCTTCAAAGGCTGGGCTACTGTGACAATGCCAGCTGCTGCCATTTTGAGCCTTGCTCATGCTCAACGCAGCCCTTGCATGGTGGCGCTACCCCTGCTTCTGCTACTGCTTCTGCCCGAAATCTGTCTGACAGAAAATGGACTGTAAATGCCTGCAGATGGGGAATTTTGAAAAACAGAGCCCACCACTTGAAAATGCAGCTAAAAAACTTCCAGATCGATCTATAAAACAGGGTCATCAACAGGGGATTTGAAAAGATATGCCCTCTTGGAAACAAGGTATGCTTCTGCTCCTACTCCAACTGGGACTAGCCAGCTTGTAAACGGCGTTTCTCTCAAACAAATGGATGAAAGGCAAATGTTTTTGCACCAATAGAAAGCTAAGGAAAAATACTACAATTCGCATGTGCCACTTTTAAATTTGAAAAAGAAACAAGAGAGTTATGGTCATCACAAGGCGACCGTCTTACCCATAGAGAAGAGTGTAGCCCTGGCCGACCTCCTTTTGAGCATAACTCTCAACCGGCCGTTGGATCTTCGCGATCTTAGGCACGTTGGAAAGCTTGTCTCTTGAACTTGAAGATCTGGTGGTGGATCGTTAAATCTGGTGAAGCTTTGGTCCCAACCCGTCAGTCTCAAAGTGACGGCCTGGGCTCGCTGAAAGTGGCAAAACTTGGTTCTGATACCATATGTTGGATCAAGAGGACAGAGGGAGCCTTGGAGCTGCGAGCATGTGTGATTGGAACGGCATCACTTGTGCTGAAGAATGGTCGTTAAATCACTCAAAATGATGGAGTACATATAGAGCTAGAGCTTGGGCAAGTCACCCCTCTCACAAGCCACACCACTTAGCCATGGAGGCTAAGTCTCCCACACTAGAGTCCATAATCTCACACAAGAGAGGAAATCAGCCTAACAATCACGCTCACCAGTCACACACGACCTACACAGCCAAAGAATGCTCTCATGGCACACTCCTAGTCGTCACATCACCCACAAACCCATAGAGAATCGCCATGTGTCCATGGCTAGCACACAAGGATCTCACCTCACCTAAAAAGTAAGGAGAGGTACCTTTATCCTGACAAGGGAATCCTAAGACCAAGGACCTTTTTGGATATTTCTTTCATCAGGTCTTGACCCTGGACCTCTTGCCTTTTTCTTTTATTTGGATAAGGCATGGAGCCATCGCCCATGGTCATCCGGATATCGGCGTTCGATGACTCCGGAAACTACGAAAATCCATATCTCCCCATCCGACCGTTGGATCGGCCTCAAACTTGATCCGTAGACATTTTGCTACCTGATCTTTCCAATGATGAAGTCAGATTGACGATCGAAGCAGGCATCTGGTAGTTTTCTGGAACTTACTCATGTGGACCTGAAACAGAGCCAGATGCCTCCTTTTCTAAGAGCCCGCTACAGCCACATCCGCATGCGCGCCTTACAGCAACTTCAAACGTAGCAGATGGTGCGTGACTTGCCCACCATCTCTAACTTTCAGCAGCAATTGTACATTGCCTGTTTGGAGGAAAAGCAACATCGCGAGGCGTTCTCTCGAGCAGGAGAGTGCGCAAAGGAGGTGCTGAAGCTGGTCCACACAAACTTGTGTGGCCCGATGCAGACCCAGAGCTTTGGAGACTCTAGGTATTTTCTCACCTTCATTGATGATTTCAGCCGTTACACTGCTGTGTAATTCCTTTCCTCCAAGGACGAGTGTTTTAACAGGTTCAAGGAGTTGAAGGCCATGATGGAGAACCAGACTGCCAAGAAAATCAAGGCTCTGTGCAGCGACCGCGATAGAGATTACCTGAGCAAGGAGTTCCAGGACTACCTCGAAACTGCAGGCATCAAGGCACAGCGCACCGCGCCATACTCACAAAAGCAGAACGGCATAGCAGAATGCGCAACCTGCACCATCGTTGAGTCGGCGCGCTCCATGCTGTACGCGTCTTGGCTCACCCACGAGTTTTGGGCAGAAGTAGTAAGTACTGCAGTGTACATCAAGAACTGAGTCCAACCAAGGCCTTGGAGCAGATGACACCGTACGAGGCGTGAATTGGTAAGAAGCCGAGCGTGGGTCATCTTCGCGCGTTTGGTAGCTTGGCACACATGCACGTAGCAAAGGAGAAGCGGCAAAAGTGGGACGCAAAGAGCACGCAGGTGCTGATGATTGGCTACAACGTGGCAAGCAAGGCGTATCGCCTCTACGAGAGGGATGCAAGCCACGTCATCATCTCCAGGGATGTCGTCTTTAACGAGAGCTATGTTATCGGTGCCAACATTGTCTGTGAAGAGACAGCACAAGCAGCAGCCTACGAGGCAGTGGGAGCAGATATCCTTCCTGACCTAGCCTCTCCTGATCCTTCCTCCACTGTGATAATAGGAGAACCACTCTAACCTCCCATGTCCGATGCAGCAGATACAATCGCCTCATAGATGCGATTGTAGGTGAAGATGCACCACCATCAGTAGAAACAGTTCTGCCAGTTGCAGCGCGCCAACCGCCTGCTAACGATCCAGCACCAAGTCGAAGGTACCTTCTCAGGGTGCGGTGCAAACCTGGTGAGCGCGGGTATTTTCGGATGTTTCAGAAACCATACCAGATGAACGTCGTAATTGCAGCACACTCTGATGAGCTGGCGTTGTAGAAGGAGGCCATGGTTGCACCAGATGCAGTAGATTGGGCGCAAGCTGTGGAGCATGAGATAGAGTCGTAGCTCGACAACGGTACATGGGAGCTTACAGAGCGTCCACCTGGACATAAGGTGATCAAGTGCAAGTGGGTGCTAAAGAAAAAGTAGGGAGCAGATGGCAACATGGAAAAGTATAAGGCGAGGCTGGTCGCCAAGGGCTAGTCGCAGCAGGAAGGTTTTGAATACATAGAAACCTTTGTCCATGTTGCAAGTTTTGCCTGTGCGTGTACGCTCCATTCCTTTGCAACAGCAGAGGACTTTGAGGTCCACCACATGGACGTCAAGACGACGTTCCTGAATGGTGACCTGGATAAGCAGATTAAAATGGAGCAGCCGGAGGGGTTCATCATTGATAGGCGAGAGGACCTAGATTGCAAGCTACAAAAGTCACTATACGGCCTCAAGGAAGCGTTGCGTGCTTAGAACCAGAAGTTGGATGCGGCATTAGAGTGCATGGGATTCGAGCGTATGAGTGTGTCTATAGCGTCTATCGCCGGCAGCATGAGCATGGGGTCCTTATCATCATCGTCTATGTGGATGACATGCTCCTCCTTTCCAACAGCATGTCTGCACTACAGGAGTTCAAGGAAGCCATGCAGGAGCGCTTCTGGATGTCTGATATCCGGGAAGCATCATACTTCCTCGGTATCCAGATCACGCGTGACCGCAAATCACGCTCTCTCTCGGTACAGGAGAGCCGATACATCTAGGATGTCTTGCAGGAGTTCGGCATGGCAGAAGCAAAACCCATCAGCGTGCCGTTGAGACGCGGCAGTACCTCGTGAGCTTCAATGGAGAAGCAAATGTAACTGAGCGGCAGAAATACCAGAGCGCTGTCTGCAGCCACATGTACCTCATAGTTGTTACCAGGCCGGACCTTGCATAGGCTGTTAGCGCTGTTAGCCAGCACATGGAAAACCCCAGACCTGAGCACCAAAAGGTAGTAAAGCGGATCTTCCGCCACCTTATTGGAACCATCATCATCGGTATCACCTGTAGCGGCAATGATAACAGCATCATCGACTACACAGACGCTGATTGGGCTTCAAACTCTGAGGACCGCAAGTCCATCTTTGGACATGTATTCCTCATGAATGTGGAGCAATTACTTGGTGCAGCAAGTGGCAGGTAGTCGTGGCCACCTCAAGCACTACAACTGAGTACAGTTCTCTTAGCTTTGGAGCGAAGGAAGCAGTTTGGCTTCAGCGTCTCATTGCTGAGATGAGTGGGAGTGCAACAATTCCAGTTCCTGTGCACGTCGACAACTAGAGCGCAATTGCACTCGGAAAGAATCCTGAGCACCATGCACGGACCAAGCACATTGACATTGCATATCACTTCATCAAGCATATGGTGCACTAGGGTGCTATCAAGCTGGAGTTTACTCTCACCAGCAAGTAGGTTGATGATTTTTGCACCAAGCTAGTGACATTTGAGAAGCAACAGTTCTGCATGAAGGCATGTCGACTCAGCTCACTCCGAATGCGGCAAAGTACGAGATTGTTGGGAAAGGAGCAATCCGGCTCTCTTTCATGTCCAGAGGAGCAAGTTCCAGGAAACTACCAGATGCCTGTTCTGATCGTCAATCCGATTTCACCATTCAAAAGATAAGCCGGCAAAATGTATACAATACAATGTTCTCGCCGATCCAATGGTTAGATTGGGATATATGAATTTTCGAAGTATTTGGGGTCATCGACCACTGATATCCGGGTAACCATGGGCGATGGCTCCATGCCTTAGCCTGAGAAAAGAAAAAGGCAAGAGATCGAGGGTCAAGACCTGATGGGAGAAATATCCAAAAAGGTCATAGATTCTTGGGTTGCCTTGCCAGAGTGTGCTGACTAGGAAAAAAGTACCTCTCCTTACTTTCTAGGTGAGGTGAGAGCCTTGTGTGCTAGCCATGGACACATGGCGATTCTACATGGGACTGTGGGTTATGTGACCACTAGGAGTGTGCCATGAGAGCATTCTCTAGCTCTCTAGGTCGTATTTGAGTGCTCAACCTGATTGCTACGCTGATTTCCTCCCTTGTGTGGGATCATGGACTCTAGTGTGTGAGCCTTAGCCTCCATGGCTAAGTGGTGTGGCTCGTGAGAGGGCTGACTTGCCCAAGCTCTAGGTCTATATGTACTCCATCATTTTGAGTGATCTAACAACCAATCTTCAGCACAAGTGATGCCCTTCCAGTCCCACATCCTCGCTGCTCCCAGGCTTCCTCTCTCCTCACGATCCAACGAGGATATCTACTCCCATTGCCTCGTGAGCTGCTCCTTCTACTGCCTCTTCACAGATAATGTTGGTGCTGGTGGCGTTGCTCTCGTTGACATCCCTAGAGATGATGAAGTGACGTGTATCCGTCTTGTTGAGCCGATATACCTTGGATCCCGCTTTATAGCCAATCATTAGCAGTTGCGCGCTCTTCACGTCCCACTTTTGCCGCTTTTTGTTTGGAACATGCATGTGTGCCAAGCTGCCAAACGTGCAAAGATGACCCACGCTCGGCTTCTTGCCAAACCATGCCTCATACGGCGTCATGTACTCCAAAGCCTTGGTTGGAATCGGTTCTTCATGTATAGCGCAGTGCCGGGTGCTTCGGCCCAAAAATCGTAGGTGAGCCAAGCCGCGTACACATGGAGCGCACCGACACAATGATGGTGTCGTTGGCGGGATTCGCTACGCTGTTCTGCTACGGTGAGTATGGCGCGCTGTGCTACACCTTGATGCCTGTTGCTCCGAGGTAATCCTAGACTTCCTTGCTCACGTACTCTCCACCGCGGTCGCTTTGTAGCACCTTGATTTTTTTTCCTATCTGGTTATCCACCATGGCCTTTAACTCCTTGAACCTGTCATAGCACTGGTTCTTGGAGGAAAGGAAGTAAACAGCAATACAACAGCTGACATCATCAATGAAGGTGAGAATATACCTAGAGCATCCAAAAGCTTTGGGTTTGCATCAGGACACACAAGTTTGTGTGGACTAGCTCAAGTACCTCCTTTGCGCGCTCCCCTGCTCCACAGAATGCCTCGCGATGCTGCTTCTCCTCCAAACAACCGATGCACAATTGTTGCTCAAAATTGGAGATGGTGGGCAAGTCACGCACCACCTACTTTCTTTGAATTTGGTGCTAGGCGAGCATGCCAATGTGGCCATAGTGCGCATGCTATGTTTTCCCATTTATCGCCTGAACCACAGTTGCAAGACTCTGTTCGCGTGGGATCTTGGTAGTCCCCGAACATGCGGTACATTCATCCTTCCTACACAAATGTGGCTAGCTCCTCTCTTGTTTCCTTGTCAAAGATGTAGCCACAATCGTCATTAAAGCTAACTCACAATCGTGTGTTGGTATGAACTCAACATTAGGTACGTACAACACGCCATGGAACACTCCCTCTCCAATACCACGTGGAGTCTCCAAGTACATCTCCACTATCCCAATCCCCTCAACACACACCATCCGATCATCAGCCCAAGCAATCGACCGGGTGGGAATGGAGAGGAGCTGCATAAACCACTCCTTGTGATACATAAGACTCTTGGTACACCCTAAGTCCTTGTATGACGTAAGATCCGCCTTTTCCTTGTGCAACATGTTAGACTTTGCCATGAATAGGTAGTTGTGCGCCTCTACGGCTACGTTCATGTTTCCACAATGATGCACGCCGGTCTAGTTCTCCTCCTGCTGCTGCTGCTGCTCTTGACGTTGCTGTGACTGCTGCAGCTATTGTCGTGGGGACTGTTGCTTTTGCTGCTGGTGCCGCTTCTTCTGGTCCCTCTTAAACTTGAACATTCTTTCTTGTAATGCCTCTCTTTCTGGTAATAGTGGCAGTTGCCCTTCATCTTGCCTCTCTGCTGCCTGGACTCCTACTGCAAAGAGGGAGCCTTGGAGCAGTAAGCATGAAGAATGGTTAATGAAATACTCAAAATGATGATGGAGTACATTTAGAGCTAGAGCTTGGGTAAGTCAGCCCTCTCAAAAGCCACACCACCTAGTCACGGAGGCTAAGACTCACACACTAGAGTCCCTTATCTCACACAAGGGAGGAAATAAGCCTAGCAATCAGGCTGATCACTCATACACGACCTAGAGAGCTAGAAAATGCTCTCATGGCACACTCCTAGTGGTCACATAACCCACAATCTCATGGAAAATCGCCATGTGTCCATGGCTAGCACACAAGGATCTTACATCACCTAAAACGTAAGGAGAGGTATCTTTTCCCTAGTCAGCACACTCTCACAATGGAACCCAAGAATCTAGGAATTTTTTGGATATTTCTCCCATGAGGTCTTGAACATGGATCTCTTGCCTTTTTCTTTTCTCAGGCTAAGGCATGGAGCTATCGCCCATGGTCACCCGGATATTGGCGGTCGATGACCCCGAAAACTTTGAACATTCATATCTCCCAATCCGACCGTTGGATCGGTGTCAAACGTGGACTGTAGATATTTTACCACCTGATCCTTATAGTGTTGAAGTTGGATTGACAATCGGAGCATGCCTTTGGTAGTTTCCTGGAACTTGCTCTTGTGGACCAGAATATGAGTCGGATGACTCCTTTCCCAACAATCTCCAAATTTGCCGCAGTCAGAGTGGGCTGAGTCTACATGCCTTCATGCAAAACTGCTACTTCTCATGGGTGACTGGCTTGGTGCAAAAATCAGCAACCTGCTTGCTAGTTGAAGTATATTCCAACTTGATAGCACCCTCTTGCACCATGTGCCTGATGAAGTGATATGCAAAATCTATGTGCTTAGTGCGTGCATGGTGCTCAGGATTCTTGGCGAGTGCGATTGTGCTCTGGTTCTCAACACGCTCAAGAACTGGAACTGATGAACTCCCACTCGTATCCGCCATGAGAAGCAGAAGCCAAAATGTTTCCTTGGCTCCCAAGCCACGAGAGACGTACTCAGCTTCATTGCTTGAGGTGGCCACGACCACGTGTCATTTACTGCACCAGCTGATGGCCCCACCATTCATGAGGAACACATTTCAAGAAATGGACTTGCAATTCTCAGGGTTTGAAGTCCAATCTGCGTCAGTGTAGCCAGTGATTCTGTTGTCGTTGCCATTGTAGGTGATGCCGATTTCTATTGTTCCTGCAAGGTCGCGAAAGATAAGCTTCATTGCCTTCTGGTGCTCAGGTCCTGGATTTTCCATGTGCTGGCTTACAGGGCTAACAGCCTGTGCGAGGTCCGGCGTAGTTGCAATCATCAGGTAGATGAGACAGCCGACAGCGCTCAGGTACTTCTGCCGCTCAGCTGCATTTGCTTCTCCATTGAAGCTAACGAGATACTGTCGCGTCTCCAGCAGCATGGCGATGGGTTTTGCATCTGCCATGCCGAACCGCTACAAGACATCATTGAGAAAGCGGATCTGCTGTACTTAGAGAGAGCGTGATTTGCGATCACGCGTGATCTGGATACCGAGGAAGTATGATGCCTCCCTGAGGCCAGACATCTGTAAGTGCGTGTGCATGGCCTCCTTGAACACCTATATCGCTTGAGGCCGCACAGCGACTTCTGCAGCTTGCAAACCAGGTGCTCCTGGCCATCCATGACGAACCCTTCTGGCTGCTCCATGTGAATCTTCTCCTCCAAGTCACCATTCAGAAATGCCGTCTTCACGTCCATGTGGTGGACCTCAAAGTCCTCTACTATGTATAAGAAAGGAGCGTACGCACAGAGGCAAACTTTGCAACAGGAGCAAAGGTTTCCGGGTAGTCGATACCTTCCTGCCGCGAGTACCCCTTGGCGACCAGCGTCGCCTTGTATTTTTCCAAGTTGCCATCCTCCCCGCTTTTTCTTGCTACACAGTTTGCGTCCAATCTGCTGCATGTGGTGCAGCCATGGCCGCCTTGTACGACATCGGCTTATCAAATTGTGCTGCAGATGCGACGTTCATCTGTATTGGTTTTTGTAGCATCCAAAAATGCCCGCACTCACCAGGCTTGTAGCCCACCCTTAGAGGGTACCTTCGACCTGGTACTGGAGCATTAGCAGGCGGCTGACGTGGTGTTACTCGCACAACTGCTCTAACTGATGGTGGTACATCTTCTTCCTTCATTGCTGCCGACGAGGGCGTTGTATCGGCTGCATCAGACAGGGGAGAAGAGAGTTGTTCTCCCACTATCACAGTGGAGGAAGGATCACAAGAGACCGGGTTTGAAAGGATATTTGTCCCACTGCCTCGTCAACTCTTGCTTCTGCTACCTCTTCACAGACAATGTTGGTGGAGATGACGTTGCTCTCGTTGAAGAATACATCCCTGGAGATGATGACGTGGCTTGTCTCCCTCTTGTAGAGGCGATACGCCTTCCTTGCCACGTCGTAGCCAATCATCAGCATCTGCGCGCTCTTTGCGTCCCATTTATGCCGTTTCTCCTTTGGCACGTACATGTGTGCCAAGTTGCCAAATGCACGAAGATGACCCACGCTCGGCTTCTTGTCGAATCACGCCTCGTAAGGCGTCATGTGCTCCAGGGCCTTAGTTGGACTGCGGTTCTTGATGTACATCGCTGTGCTCACTACTCCTGTCCAAAATTCGTATGTCAGACGAGCCGCGTGTAGCGTGGAGCGCACCGAGTCAACGATGATGCGGTTGGCGCGTTTTGCTACGCCGTTATATTGCGGCGAGTATGGCGCGGTGCGCTATGCTTTGATGCCTTCTGCTGCGAGGTAGTCCCGAAACTCCTTGCTCATGCACTCTCCACGGCGGTCGTTGCGCAATGCCTTGATTTTGTTGGCAGTCTGGTTCTCTGCCGTGCTTTTGAACTCCTTGAACCCGTCAAAGCACTATTCCTCGGAGGAAAGGAAGTACATAGCAGTGTAATGACTGAAATCATCAATGAAGGTGAGAAAATACTTAGAGCTTTCAAAGCTTTGGGTCTGCATTGGGCAACACAAGTCTGTGTGGACCAGCTCCAACACCTTCTTGGCGTGCTCCCCTACTCCAGAGAACGCCTTGCGATTCTGCTTTCCCTCCAAACACCCGATGCACAAACGATGCTCAAAGTTAGAGGTTGTGGGCAAGTCACGCACCATTTGCTTTGTTTGAAGTTGTTGTAAGGCGCGCATGTCGATGTGGCCGTAGTGCGCATGCTAGATTTCATCTTCTGTGGCCTACACCACTACTGCAAGACTCTGCTCACGCGGGATCTTGGTTGCCCATGGCAGGCAGTACATGTCGCTTTCCTTCACCGACCTGGCCAACTGCTCTTCAGTTTCCTTGTCGAGGATGTAGCGATAGTCGTCATCAAAGACGACTTGTAGTCCTCTGTAGGTGAGAGAGGACACTGAGAGAAGATTGAACGCAGCATCAGGTACATACAGCACGCCATGGAACACTTCCAGTTCAATGTCACGCGGAGTCTCCAACCACATCTCCAGAATCCCAATCCCCTCTGCATACAACATCCGATAATCACCCAAAGCAAACGGTCGGGAGGGAGGGGGGATGGAGAGCAGCTGCATAAACCACTCTTTGTTGTGCGCCAGGCTCTTGGTACACCCTGAGTCCTTCTACCACGCCAGATCCGCCTTTTCCTTCTGCAACATGTCAGAGTTTGTCATAAAGAGGCGGTCGCATACCTCCTTGGCCACGTTCATATTGCCAACATGGCGCACGCTGCTCTTGTTCTGCTGTTATTGGTCCTGCTACTATTGACGTTGCTGTGACTGCTACTACTGTTGCTGTGGAGACTACTGCTTTTGCTGCTGCTTCTGCACCTCCTAGTCCCCCTTTCTTGTAGTGCCCATCTTTTTGGCAATAGTGGCACTTGCCTTTCTTCTTGCCTTTGTGCTGCTCGGACTGCTGCTACTGCTGGTTGCGTGAGCCCATGGCCATGAAAGCTCCATTACTACTGCTGCTATCGCCATTGCACCTTGCTGCATTCCGACGCTATTCTACGTGCACTAGGTGCGTGCAGATGAAGTGGAGGTCGAGAGTCGGTTGGCAGTCCAACGTCTCTTGCATTGTGTCACAGCTCGTTGGGAGTTCCCATAGCAAGAGGAGGATGAAGCGCGTGTCTTCGACAAGGTTTCCGGCCGCTTTTTTCTTTTTTTCTAGCTCCATTGCCTTGTCCTAGTACGCCTCCATCCCTTCGCTACCCTGCATTTCAGACGCCGTCATCTTCTCCTCCTGAGCACAAGGAATGCAAGATCCTTGCTCTTATACTTCTTGCACAACGTGTCCCACCCCTCTTTTGCAAAAGCCTTGTCACTCGCATACAGAAGATGCGGGTTGGAGATGGTATTCACAAAGCCTTTAACCCTGCCTGTCCTTCTTCTTCCACTCTTCATATCCCGCCGCTGCAGGTGTAGATGAACTTGCATCTGTCGCACCTTTCTGCAGCGTCTTCTTTGCTACCACCTTTGGTGCGGTGATGCCTTTTGCCTGTGGAGGCGAACCGCGCTCGTCACCGCTCACCACCTCCCACAAGCCCCTCTCCTCCAAAAGGGTACGAATCTTCCAAAACGTGTAGTTGACGCGTCCTATCAGCCTCTCCAAGGGCTGGGCTGCTGTTACCACGCCTGCTACTGCCATTTTCAGCCTTGGTGATGATCAGCGCTGCCCTTGAGTTGTGCCGCTACCACTGCTTTTGTTGCTGCTTCTGCCAGAAATCTACTTCACATAAAATGGACTATAGAGTCGACGAGACAGGGAATCTTGAGCAACACAACCCATCACTGAAAAATTTCAGCTTAAAACCTTTTGGATCAACCAATAAAACTAGGTCATCAACAGGGGATTTTGAAAGATATGCCCCCTTGAAAACAGTGTATGTATTAGCTCCTTCTCCAGCTCATACCAGCCAGCTTGTAAACGGCATTTCTCCCAAACGTACAGATGGAATGCAAATAGATTTGCACCAATGGACAGCTTAGGAAAAATACTTCAATTTGAGCTAATTTGTAAAGTTGAAAAAGAAAAGAGAGAGTTATAGTCGTGATAAGGCCACAGTCTTGCTCACTGAGAAGAGTGTAGCCCTAGTCGACCTCGTTTTGAGCATAACTCTCAATCGGACCGTTGGATCTTCATAATCTTGAGCTCTTTGGAAAGCTTGTTTCTTGAATAAGAACATCCAATGGTTGATCATCAAATCTGGTGAAGATTTGACCCCAACCCGTATCTCTCAAAGTGATGGCCTGTACTGGCTGAAAGTGGCAGAACTTGGATCTGATACCAAGTGTTGGAACAGGAGGAGAGAGGTAGCCTTGAAGAACCAAGCATGTGGGACTGGAAGGGCATCACTTGTGCTGAAGAATGGTTGTTGAATCACTCAAAGTGATGGAGTACATATAGAGCTAGAGCTTGGGCAAGTCAGCCCTCTCACAAGCCACACCACTTAGCCATGGAGGCTAAGGCTCGCACACTAGAGTCCATTATCTCACACAAGTAAGGAAATCAGCCTAGCAATCAGGCTAACCACTCATACACGACCTAGAGAGCTAGGAAATGCCCTCATGGCACACTCCTTGTGGTCACATAACACACAATCCCATTGAGAATCGCCNGCATGTGGGACTGGAAGGGCATCACCTGTGCTGAAGAATGGTTGTAGAATCACTCAAAATGATGGAGTACATATAGAGCTAGAGCTTGGGCAAGTCAGCCCTCTCACAAGCCACACCACTTAGCCATGGAGGCTAAGGCTCGCACACTATAGTCCATTATCTCACACGATTAAGGAAATCAGCCTAGCAATCAGGCTAACCACTCATACACGACCTAGAGAGCTAGGAAATGCTCTCATGGCACACTCCTTGTGGTCACATGACGCACAATCCTATTGAGAATCGCCATGTGTCCATGGCTAGCACACAAGGATCTCACCTCACCTAAAAAGTGAGGAGAGGTTCCTTTTTCCTAGTCAGCACACTCAGACAAGGCAACCCAAGAATCAAGCACCTTTTTGGATATTTCTCCCATCAGGTCTTGACCCTTGACCTGTTGCCTTTTTCTTTTCTCAAGCCAAGGCATGGAGCCATCACCCATGGTCACCCGGATATTGGCATTCGATGATCTTGAAAACATGGAAAACTCATATCTCCCAATCCGACCGTTGGATGGGCCTCAAACTTGGACCGTAGATAATTTGCCACCTCATCTTTCTAATGTTGAAGTTGGATTGAAGATGGAAGTAGTCATTTGGTTGTTTCGTGGAACTTGCTTTTTGGACTTGAAACTGAGCCAGATGACTCCTTTCCCAACAAGCCCATGGCCATGAAAGCTGCTTCACTGCCGGTGCGGCTGCCATTGTGCTTTAGTGCATTGCGACACAGTTCTACCTACACCAAGTGCATGTAGATGAAGTCCAAGTCCAGAGGCGGCTGGCACTCCAACGTCTATTGCAATATGTCATAACTGATTCGGATTTCCCTCAGCAAGAGGAGGACAAAGCGCGTGTCTTCCATAGGATTATCGCCCACTTTCAGCTGCTTCGCCAACTCCTTTGCCCTATCCAAGTACGCCTCCATCCCTTTGCTACCTTGCACTTTCAACGTCATCTTCTCCTCCAAAAGCATGAGGAATGCATGATCCTTACTCTCATACTTCTTGCTGAACATGTCCCACCCCTATTTGATTATAGCCTTATCACTCACGTACTGAAGATGCAGGTTGGAGATAGTGTTGACAAGCAACCTGTAGACGTGCGTGTCATTCTTCTTCCACTCCTCATATGCCGCCGCTGTAGTTGGAAATGAACTTCCATCTCTTACAATTGTCTGGGACATCTTCTTGCCACTACCTCCGCTACGTTATGCCTTTTGCGTATGGAGGCGGAGCGTGCCCGTCGCTGTGCACCATCTCCCATAAGCCCGTCTCCTCCTAAATGAGGTAGGTTCGGATATTCCAAAACGTGAAGTTTGCACATCCTTCCAGCCTCTCCAAGGGCTGGACCGCCGTTACTTCACGTGTTGCTGTCATTTTGATCTTTGGTAATGTTAGCGCTGCCTTTGAGTGGCAGCGCTACCCTTGTTTTTGCTGCTACTTCAGTGAGAAATCTGTCAGACACAAAATGGACTATAGATGCCAGAAGACTAGAAAATTCAGCTCAAAACCTTTCCAAATGACCCATAAAATAGGGTCATCAACAGGGTGTTTTGAAATATGTGCCCTCTTCAAAACAGGGTATGCTTCTGCTAATATTCCAACACAGACCATCCAGCTTGTAAACAACGTTTCTCCCAAGCGAACAATAGGAATGCAAATATGTTTGCAGTAGTGGAAAACATAGGAAAATACTACAATCTGACAAAAAAAGAGAGTTATTGTCATCACAAGGCGAGGGTCTTACTCATCGAGAAGAGTGTAGCCGTGGCCTGTTGACCTTATGTGCTTCTTGTCCATGGCTGATATTTGGACGGGTAGAGGATAAACCAGGCATGCACTGGTCCCTTGGAGTAAGTCTCCTAAGTCTCATTTAGACAGACAAGGCATGCACTGCTCCTTTGGAGCAAGTCCCCTTGGTCCAATCTACATACTATAGCCAGCAAACACTACATAGGACAACTCCTTGTGGCTAAGATGTTTGAGAGTTAGTCTATAGAACAAGAGGTCATGCGGTCAAATCCAAGAGCGATGACTAATTCTCTTTATGACAAAAAAGGGGACATGAAGGTTCTAAGGGACATCTTAAAAAAATTCCAAGGTCCTTTTGGTGGCTCAGGCCACTTGGCAATCACAAGGAGTGCCATGTAGGCAGTGGGGATGACGCAAGTTAGATTTCCCCAAAAGTGGTTCATCCACGGAGCGACTATGCTCCTAGGGTAGAGGCTGGCTCTAGGACTATCAGGACCTGTCAGCTCTCTGTTGTTGAGTACAGTTCTTACCGTTGAGAATCCTAATAGAGTTGTCCACCAGAGGCAGACACAAAAGAAACATCCGTTGGTGTAAGTCCCAGGAGTTCCCTCCTCGCGAGGAAGTGACCAGGTGCTAAGGACACAGAGCAAGGAAGTGATTCATATAAAGTGTTCAGTGTAGAACATTGGCTCCGAGGGTGAAACCATCTCTTGGTTGCAGTACCAAGAGCGGTTGGCGGGAACCATTGTGTCGAAACCGGTTTTGTAGACCGTCGCCTCAGGCAAGTTGACAATTTCTACCGCTTCTCGTCTGGCACGTGCATGTACGCCAAACTGCCTAATGTGCGAAGATGACCCACGCTTTGCTTCTTGCCAAACCACACCTTGTACGGCGTCATCTACTCTACGGCCTTGGTTTGACTGCTCTTCTTGATGTACATCGCACTGTTCACTACTTTGGCCCAAAGGTCGTAGCTGAGCGGAACCGCGTGTAGCATGGAGAGCGCCGACTCAACGATGGTGCGGTTGGCGCGTCTTCCTATGCCGTTTTGCTACGGGGAGTCTGGCGATTTGCGCTAGACCTTCATTCCAGATGCTTCCAGGTAGTCATCGAACGCCTTACTTAGGTACTCTCTACTACGGTCGCTACGAAGCGCCTTGAATTTCTTACCAGTCTGGTTCTCCACCATGGCCTTGAACTCCTTGAACTTGTCAAAGCACTTGTCCTTGGAGGAAAGGAAGTGTAAAGGAGTGTAAGGCCTGAAATCATCATTGAAGGTGAGAAAATACCTAGAGCCTCCAAAGCTCTGGGTCTACATTGGGCCAGACAAGTTCGTGTGGACCAGCTCAAGTACCTCTTTTGCGCGCTCCCTCACTCTAGAGAACGCCTCGCGATGCTGCTCCTCCTCCAAACAGCTGATGTACAATTGTTGCTCATAATTGGACATGGTGGGCAAGTCACGCACAATCTGCTATGTTTGAAGTTGCTTCAAGGTGCGCATGCCAATGTGGGTGTAACGCGCATGCTAGATTTTGCCATCTGTTGCCTGAACTACTGTTGCAAGACTCTGCTCGCGCGGGATCTTTGTCGTCCCTAACAGGCGCTATATGTCGCCTTCTTTCACTAACTTGGCCAACTCCTTTCCTCTTTCCTTGTCGAGGAAATAGCCGTCGCGAAAATAGTCGCCGTCAAAGACGACTCACAGTTAAGGGTGTTCGCGGTTCTGGAACCTCGAGTTTGGGCCTGGAACCTGAGTTTCGAGTCTGAGTCCAGGGCCAAACTCGGACTCGCAAGTCTGAGATTTGCGAGTCCAGTACATGTGGATTCGCGAGTCTAGATTTCCAGATTTGCAAATCCCACAACTTTCCAAACCATATCTGTCCATTTCTTCCAGGGTTTAGAAAAAGTAGGCGTGTGTGTTTCATTGTTTTTTGTAATGTTCCATGGCCTCTCCTTGTCGGTGCTTCAGTACATTACACAGGTGCTGTGTACATGACGTGTTCCTCTCATATAGACAACATGGATAGTGGCCCCCACTTTTGTAGCACATATTATAGTTGACTGCTAAGGCAAGAATACACAGTATTTCTGGAAACGCATTGTGAATTTACCTACATAGGCAAGGCGGAATTGGCCATGAGCATGCTCATTGCAAGAATTTACTTACCTACATGGACATCCAATTTCTCTTTTCATAGCATTGCTTTTCCATTAATCGTAACGCACTTCATCGATACAACCCAACTGCGAGGCATTGAGAGCAATAGAAACAGTTGTAAGATGTTTCTTGACATGGTTGTCGGGTGAGAAATGGCACATAGCAAGGCCAACTATGGCATCTCTACCACATGTTCATCTTCTCTAGCCTCTCCTCTAAAGTCTGCATGCACGTCTAAGTCATCATCAACATTGTCAAGTGCATCAGCCTGCTCAGCTGCGTTAGCAATATCATCACTCTCCTCAGAACTGTCTAAAGCTGCATCGTCACCACCTTCTTCACCCTCTCCCTCTTCTGCATCATGATTTTCATTATCCAAGCTTACGCATGCTGCTATTAGCAAACCGGTTGACTGTCCCTTTGCAGCTTTTCTCGCAGCTCTCCTTGTAGCCTTTTCCTTGTTCTCGATGTGCACCAACTCAGGTGCAACCTGCCCTGCTGGGTTCACTGGGAAGTCCTTTAAGGCGGGATCGTTGATCCACGTCTTGAGGCACAGAAGATCTTGTACAGTGATCTGAGAGAGGGAGTGACGGAAGTCTGTCACTACGCG
>SZWC01000111.1:311422-373505 GCA_023375785.1 Penium margaritaceum | reverse complement strand
CTCGCAGCTCTCCTTGTAGCCTTTTCCTTGTTCTCGATGTGCACCAACTCAGGTGCAACCTGCCCTGCTGGGTTCACTGGGAAGTCCTTTAAGGCGGGATCGTTGATCCACGTCTTGAGGCACAGAAGATCTTGTACAGTGATCTGAGAGAGGGAGTGACGGAAGTCCTTCACTACGCGACCACGGAGAGAAAATATCCTCGCAGATGTTGTGCTGGTTGCAGGTACTATGAGTACATCCAGTGCTGCCAGTGCAAAGGTGGTGAAGCGCTCTGAGTTCTCTTTGTAGAACTTCATAATGTTGAGGCGGCGCCCACCAGGCACCATCTTCTTGTATATTTCCACCTCCTGTTCAATGAAGTCGGGTGGCACCGCGGCGTTCTCTGGTTTACCTTCCTTAAAGAGGTCGTCCATGGTGTCAGCAAGTGCAGCCTCCACCATGGACGCCGTCTTCTTCTGTGTTGGGCCACGGCGCTTGGCTGCTGCTGCAGGTCCACTCAGCTGCGGCCCCTAAGTTGACTGACTGGTGGCTGGTGGTCCACTGGAGTCCACCATCTTGTCCTCTGCCCCTGTCAATCTAGCAGCCTGAGCTGCTGTTGCTGATGCTACGGCTGCTACTGCAAGTGCTGCCGCTTCTGCGTCTGCCACGCGCCTTGCTTGGACCTTGATGAAGTACGGACGGAGGTGGTCCAACACTTGGACCTCCAGCTCCACGGAAGACTTGAGTCCGATGTCCTTATGCACATTGGGCGTGTGGCGGAACCTGCTCATGCATGCAGAAGTGACATGTACATTATATGACATGGCAAACTGAAAGTTGCATGACACGGCTGATTGTACAAAGCATCACATGGTATATTGCACATTGCATCATATGCTGACTACACATTGCATGACATGGCAGATAGGATACTACGTAACATGGCAGACTGTACGAAGCATGACATATCTGTCTGCATGTCATGGGAGATTGCGAAAAGCATGCCATGGTAGACTGCACAATGTATCACATGCTTATTGCACATTGCATGACACGACAGATTGCACATGCCATGACATGACAGATTGCAGATGCCATGACATGACAAATTGCACATGATATGACATGGAAGATTGCACATGCAATGACATGGAGGATTGCACAATACCATGACATGGTAGATTGCACACTTCATCACCTGAAACGTGGGTCGATGGCTGTGGCCACCACATGCCGGACGGTGCACTTCTTGACATACTTTTCTACATGTATGAAATGCATATAGTAAGTAAATGCACCAAGGAATGTGACCTGCCATGCAATGGGCAAAACTGTTTGAATGGGGGATCCAATCCAATGGCATCAAGCAAGCAAACCTGTAATGCAACATGCAAATCAACATGCAATGCACCTTGTCCACGGCGCTCACGAAGCCAAGTTGCAGAACCACCAGTAGCTTCTTGCCCTGGTCTATTCACTTCTTCTCAGCTTGCTTCTTCACAGCTTGTGCAGCCTTCACACGCCAATAGTGTGGCTTCTGCAAGATCTGACTAAAGAATGGAAGCACGAGGAGCAGAGTAGTGTACTCTGAGCCAGAGATGTCAATAGTGAAACCCCTGAAGGTCTTGCGGATTGTGATTACGAAGCCAAGAAGCTCCCAGCCTTGGCCGCTTGGCCTCAGGATGGGATCCTTGGCCTGCAGCCACTCATCAAGGACATCCTTGATGCGCACAACACGCTCGCACATGTCAAGAGTTGAGTTCCAACGAGTTAGGGTGTCTTGGTGGAGAGAGAGATACAGCACATCATGAGCGTTGCACGCGTTCAAGAGGGACATCTCACGCTTGGCCGACCGCGTGACAAAGTTCATGATGTTGCGCGCAGTTTGGAGGTACTCTTCCACCGCGTCCACCGTGATTAAGTCCTTCACTGCGAGGTTGAGGACGTGGCCCATGCAACGGATGTACCCCTTTTTCTTGAAACTGTTGTTCTGTTGCACGAGGAAGTTATCCACAAGGCTGTCATTCACCGTGTCATTGTCCACTGTGAGACTATACATCTTACCACATAATCCCCACTCTTTGAGTGCAGTGGCGAGAAAGTCAAACACGTTAGATGCTTTGACATCGTTAGAGCATACAGGGAAACCAAGTGCCACACTCTGTAGTTGCCACATCTCAATCAAGTGTCGAGTAATGCCTAGGTACTTGTTGTTGGCATATGACTGCCACCCATCACAAGTGAAGGACACACCGGACTGGACTTCTGTGAACATCTTAAAGAGGCACTTTCTAAATGCAGCTGCCCCATTCTTGAGCAGACGCGTGAGGGTGATGCGACCAGGAAGAATGGCGCAGGGATTGTAGAAGAAGAATG
The DNA here is from genome assembly GCA_023375785.1 of Penium margaritaceum. Classification (NCBI taxonomy): domain Eukaryota; kingdom Viridiplantae; phylum Streptophyta; class Zygnematophyceae; order Desmidiales; family Peniaceae; genus Penium; species Penium margaritaceum. The sequence goes on along the minus strand of SZWC01000111.1, from coordinate 371,150 downwards.
CAACTCGCAGCCATCCAGACTCGACACTCACGAAGGACTGGTTCTTATCCACAACATGCGTCCAAATATAGCCCTGAAAGAACTTCTTGTTGAACGCAATGCCCACCCCCGCAACCCCGCGTGCCACTGCCGCGTTTGTCCCGTCAACTACACCTGCACTGACCATGGCTTTGTTGGTGGCAAGTGCAAGAGCGTGTTGCGCATCCAGTGCATTCAACTCTTTCCACCGTGCGTTGCGGTCCAAGCGCAAGTGCTTCTACATGGACGACGTGGATCTCTGTGAAAGCACAAATGTCCCTGCTAGGACATAATTGCAATGCCAAAATGCAGTTCCATAACAAGGTACATGCGGGATTTGCATCCATGCATCTGCCATGTCCAGCGTGGAATCTAAGTTCATTGCATGCACATATATCTGCCATCCGTCACTTAAAACGTCCACGACCACCTGCCACTGCCATCAGCCACTTCCATCTACTAGTGCCACCTACCAATGCCATCTTTTATCTAGGCTCTACCACTGCTATCAGCCACTAGCATCTTCCATATGCCACCTGCCACTGCCATCTTCTATCTGCCATTAGCCACTGCCATTAGCTACTGCCATGCGCCACCGCCCTGTGCCAATACCATGTGCCAATACCACCTTCCATCTGCCATCAGCCACTGGCATCTGCCACTGCCATCTGTCAATGCAATTTTCCATCTACCATCAGCAACTACCATCTGGCATGCCCATCTACCAAAGCCATCTACCAATGCCATCTTTTATCTAGGCTCTGCCACTACTATCAGCCAGTTCCATCTGTCACTGCCATCTGCCATTTGCTAACTGCCATTTCCATCTGCCCCTACCTTCATCCACTGCCATCTGTCGCTGCCACTTGCCACTGACATCTTCCATATGCCGACAATCACTACCGTCTGCCACCGCCATCTGCCACTGGCATCTGCCACTGCCATCTACCACTGCCATTTGCCACTGCCATCTGCCACTGCCATCTGACAATGCCATCTTCCATCTACCTTCAGCCACTGCCATGTGCCACTGTCATGTGCCATTGCCATCTGCCAATACCATCTTCCATCTACCATCATCCATTGCCATCTACCACTGCCATCTTCCATGTGCCATCAGCCACTGCCATCTCCCACTGCCACGTGCCACTGCCATCTGCCAATTCCATCTTCCATATTCCATGTGCCACTGCCATGTGCTACGGCCATCTGCCAATTCCATCTTCCATCTGCCATCAGCCACTTCCATTAATCGCTGCCATCTGCCATCAGCCACTACCACCTTTCTCTTCTCAAGTTCCAACAGTCTACCAGAGGCAGACACTTCAAAATCATTGGCTGGTCTAAGCCCAAAGAGTTAGCTCCTTGCGGAAAAAATGACCAGGAGCTAAGGACAAAGTGTAGGAAAGCGATTCCCATGAAATGCTCTGCACGGAACTCTGATTCTATGGCTGATATCTTGTCTTAGTTGCAATACACCGAGCAGAAAGCAAGTGCCATTGCCTTGGCCTTGTTTTTGAGTTTGTTCCTTCATGCGAGTTAACAAGTCAAAAGAGAAAAAGAAGTGTTATGTTAAGACTACGTAATAACCTTGCATCTTGAATGCTGCGTCATGGACATGGAAGTCAAGCATGACATGAGAATTTGTTGGGTTTGTGTTGACCTGATATGATCCTTATCCATAGCAAACATTTAGACATGCAAATGACAGACTAGGTATGCACTCTTGCGTTGAATAAAGTCCCAGGAGTCTTCTTGGGGAAGCAGCCATCCGGCTCAGTTTTAGGTCCACATGAGCAAGTTCTAGGAGACTGCCAGATGCCTACTCTGATCGTCAACCGGACTTCACCATTGGAGAGATCCGGTGGCAAAATGTATACGGTCCAACTTTGAAGCCAATCCTACAATCAGATGGAGATATATGAATTTTCAATGTTTATAGGATCATGGACCGCCGGTATGTGGATGACCATGAGCGATGGCTCTGTGCCTTAGCTTGAGAAAGGAAAAAGGAAAATCCAAGGTCAAGACGTAATGGGAGAAATATACAAAAAGGTCTTAAACTCTAGGACTACCTTGTTAGTCTGTGCTGACTAGGAAAACATATATCTCCTTGCTTTTTAGGTGAAGTGAGATCCATGTGTAGCTTGTGAGAGAGCTGATGTATCCAAGCTATAGCTCTATATGTTCTCTATCATTTTGAGTTGTTCAATAACAATTATTGAGCACAAGCTGCCCTTTGTATCTCAAGTGTTTGCTGCTCTAAGGCTCCCTCTCTCCTCTCTTTCCAATACCTGATATGAAAGCCAAGTTCTGCCACTTTCTCCCAGCACAGGTCGTTGTTTTTAGAGTGATGTATTGGGGTCGGACTTCAACCAAATTTGATGATAAACCACTAGACCTTAACTTTTGAAGAAAATCATTCCAACAAGCCCAAGATCGGGAAGATCTAACGGTCGGATTGAGATTTACTCTAAAAATTGAGGACGGACAGGATGACACTATTCTTTCAAAGTAAGACTGACACCTTGTGATGGCCATAACTCTCTCGTTTATGTGTTAATTCTAAAAAGTAGGATATGCTAAACGAAGTATATTTTACACTTTACATGGGTGCAAAACGTTTTGCATTCCACTTGTACATTGGGGAGAATTTCTAATTACAAGCTGGCTGGTGGGAGCTGGAATAGAGAGAGTAGCATACATTGTTTGAAAAAGGCATATGTCTAAACATCCCCTATTGATGACACAGTTTCATGGGTTGATCTCAAAGGTTTAAAGCCAGATTTTCCATTCAGGGGCTATGTTTTTCTATACTTCTAGTGTGGTTACCTCTACTGTCCATTTTCCGTTTGACAAACTTATGGCAGAAGCAGTACCAGAAGGATGGGTAGCACCGCCACTCAAGGGCAGCGTTTTGTATCACTAAAGCTCATGATGGCAGCACCGGACATCATAACAGTAACCCAGCCCTTGGAGAGGTTGGAAGGACGCGCCAACTTCACGTTTTGGAAGATCCCTCCCCGCCTCCTTTTAGAGGAGAGGGGTTAGTGGGAGGTGGTGTGCGACGATGAGAGCACTCCACCTCCACAAGCAAACAGCATCAACGCAGTGGCGGTGGTGGCAGCGAGGACGTGAGAGAAACATGCAGCAGATGTAAGTTCATTACAAATGCAACAACGACATATGAGGAGTGGAAGAAGGGCACGCAAACCTACAGACTGCTTCTCAATACCATCTCCAACTTGCATCTTTGGTACGTGAGGGACAAGGCTACGGCAAAAGTAGAGTGGGACACGTTGTGCAACAAGTATGAGAGCAATGATCATACACTCTTCATTCTTTTGGAGGAGAAGATGATGGCGTTGAAAATGCCGGGTGGCGCAAGGATGGAGGCGTACTTGGACAAGGCAAACGAGCTGTCAAAGCAGTTGAAAGCGGCCGGCAACCCTGTGGAAGAGGTGCCCTTCACCAACCTCTTGTTAAGGGGATTGCCAAGGTGCTATGACACGGTTGGCGTTGGAGTGGCACTCGACACTCGACCTGGACTTTATCTATACACATCTGGTCCAGGTGGATTTGTCTCTCAATGCAGCAAAACACAATAGCAATGGAAGTAGTAAAGCAGTATTTGTGGCGAGAAACTCATGTAACCTCCACATACAGGAGTCCGAATAGCAACAAGGCAATAATAAATAGCAAGTGCCACTCTTGCTAGAAAGGGGGCCAATGTAAGAAAAGGTGCTTTAAGTTAAAGAGGAAAAAAAAGAGCAGCAATAGTAGTAGTAAAAGCAGTAATCTCCACAACAACAACAATAGTCACAGTAGCATTCGCAATAGTAGCACCAGCAGCGTCATAACTAGACCATCGATTCTTAGGCAACATATACGTGGGAGAGGAGGTGCGTGACCGCCTCTTCATAGGAAAGTCAGATGCGTTGCAGGTGGAGAAGGCGGATCTCGCATGGTACAAGGACTCAGTGTGTACTTAGAGCCTAAGACATCACAAATAATTATTTACTCAAGTGCTATCCACTCCTCTCTGACCCATTGCTTTGCATGATAAATGGTTGGTATATGCTGAAGGAATTGGGCATGTGGAGATTTGAATGGAGACAGTAGGTGACATTCAAGTGGGAGTGTTCCATAGCGTGCTCTATATACCTAGCACTTTGTTCAATCTACTCTCGGTGTTATCTCTCACCAACACGGAAGGACGAGTTGTCTTTGACGACGGCTATAACTACATCCTTGAAAATGAAACAAGAAAGGACTTGGCCAGGTTGTTCAAGGAAAGTAACATGTACCGCCCGTTGGAGGGAACGAAGATCCAGCATGAGCAAAGTCTTGCATCCTTGGTGCAAGCCACTGATGACAAAAGATGGCATGCGCGCTATAGCCACATTGACATGCGCACCTTGCACCAAGTTCAAGCAAATCACATTGTGCGTAGCTTAGCCACCATGTCTAATATTGTGCAATGAATGTGCATCAGCTGTTTGGAGAGGAAGTAGCATCGCGCGGCACTATGAGGAGTAGGGAGCGTACGAAAGAGGTGCTGGAGCTGGTCTACAGAGACGTCTATGGCCCAACGCAGAACGAGCACTTTAATGGCTCTAGGTATTCTTACACCTTCGTTGATGATTTCAGCCGTTACAGTATTGTGTACTTCTTTTCCTCCAAGGACCAGTGCTTTGACACGTTCGAGGAGTTCAAGGCCATGGTTAAGAACCAGACATGTAAGAAGATCAAGGCGTTGCGTAGCGACTGTGGCGGAGAGTACGTGAGCAGGCAGTTCCAAGAGTACCTTGCAGCAGCACGCATCAAGGTGCACCGCACTATGCCATACTCGCCACAGTAAAACAGCGTAGCAGAACGCAGTCAGCGCTCTCCATGCTTCAACTGTTGAACATTGGCCCCTCTGTAAGCGTAAGTGCGGCGCCGGGAGGCGCCGACGAGCCGCCAGAGAAGGGAAAATCCTCGTCGACGGATCTGGGGACTTGAGGATCACTTGGATCCTAAAATGGAGGATAGCCCCTAAAAGTTGACGAGCTGCTAAATCCGGTGGAAGGTGTTTCACCGGAATCGGACTAGTAACGAGGGAGATATGGGCTTCCAAAGTTGGGGTATGCGTGGCGGTTCTGGGAGCCGGCCGCGGTTCGACTTCCGGTGAATAACTGACCGGAGCGAGTAACAAAATGCCGTATAAGGATTTTGCTCCGGAAGGACTGCCGAGGCGTCCGGTGGATGATCCGCCGGATTTCAGGAGTGCAGTTTGTTACAGGGGGACTTTATCAAAATTCTGACTAAAGGTCTGCGAACAGGTTTCAACCCACATCAATCCATATCACCAAACTAGATGATTAACTCATCGAAACAGACCCCAAAAATCGCGAGGGGTACCGCCACTGCGCATAGGGACATTTGTGCCTCCAGAATGGCGTTTTGATGGTTCCTTGATGTGTGAAGGCGCCTCGGCAGGGGATGTGGTGCGCGCCGCCAAGTGAGCAGCTTGTTTGGATTGCTGCGCTTCGACTGACGTACCGGGAGCTACCGTTATCCTAATCGCGCATGATTTCGTGCGTTTGAGAGCTCATGACTAGCCCTACAAATGTTTAGATCATGTCTATGTTCCAAAAACTAATGCAAAATCGCGTTATTCTCCTCGCAAAAGTGACTATCTTGCACTTGTCTTCAACTCCCGGAAACATAGCGTGGGGCGACCAGAAAGCTCACGCTTAGACTCAGAACTGCTCGCACAAAACATAGCCGTGAGCACAGTAGACCCGTCGGGCCACGTTGGAAGTACCTCCACCCGAGGGTCTTTTCCCGACAAAGGGTTATGGGCTCACAACCCTCAGCGTTCTGCACATCGCTCTAGGTTTTGCAGCGGACAGAACTGTAGTCAGGGACGACATCGCCGTCAAGCTCTGAGGTCCCAGAGTTGAAGATTGCGCAAATGGCGCAACAGGAGATGCAGCCCATCCAGAAGTATGCAGGTGGCCCTGGCTACGGGCTATGGAGGTGGCACTTTGAGCTACACCTCGCGTATACGGGGCTGCTGGAGGTCATGAAGGGAACGGAAGTCCTCGACAAAGCGACGGCAACGGAAGAGCAAAAGGAGGCCTTTGCAAAGAAGAACATGGAGGCGCTCATGCTGCTGGTGTCCGAGATGGCCGAGTTGCAGTGGGGCCACTTCCAGGGCTACAAGCTGGCAGCCGAAGGTTGGCAAAAACTCTGTGCCATCCATCAATCCAAGTTGCTAGCAAACAAAATATTCGCAATGAAGCGACTCCTGACAGTGAGAATCGAGGAGGGAGATGATGTCATCATCGCCATACAGCAGATCGAGTCGCTCGCCTCACAATGCAACAACGTGGGATGGAAGATCGACACGCAGCTGAAGGCGATGGCCCTCCTCATGGCCCTTCCTAACAGTTGGAGCCCTCTCATTACAGTCTTGGGAGGATGGGCAGAGGACAAGCTCACCTATGGCGCGGTCGCAGAGTACATCCGTAATGAGGTGTAGCGACGGAGCTGCGGAGAATCCTCGTCGTCCTCATCGGCCCTTGTCACCAAAACTCATGGTGGCTGAAGCAGGGCCAAGGGAGGTGGCAGACAAGGCGGCGGTTAGAAGGGCGCCAATAAGGGTGCGTGCCGTAACTGCAGCAAATAGGGCCATTGGGCCCGCGAGTGCACCGAGGAGGCAAAGACTGGTGGCAAGGATGCCAAAGGCAAGAAGGCGCTTCTCAACGGCACTCAAAAACACTACCTCAAGAAGGCCAACCGATGATGCCTTGACTCCGGAGCGGAGGAGCATACCCAGGTGGAGAAGGTCGGGTTCATCAACTACACCAAGTCCAGCAAATCCAAGGTGGTCGCGAACGACAAGGTCGAGCCGGCGGCTGGCCAAGGAGATGTGGACGTGGAGGTGGTGGTTGGTGGAAAGCGGGTGCAGCGCGTCATCAAGGACGTGCAGCACGTACCCGGCTTGGCTTACATTCTAAGTGTCAACCGCCTGACTGACAAGGGGTACGAGGTGCTCTTCAAAAGAAGAGGGGCAGTCTTGCGAAAGGACGGTGGCGGCAAGCCGGTGTTGGAGGCTAAGCGCGAGGGAGGCCTCTACATCGTAGAGACCAAGGTGATCCCCGCGGCAACAGATTCAGCATACTTACAGGAACGTGTTGGAACTTGAGGAGAGAGGGAGCCTTGGAGCAGCGAGCATGTGTGATTGGAAGGGCATCACTTGTGCTGAAGAATGGTTGTTTACTCACTCAAAATGATGGAGTACATATAGTGCTAGAGCTTGGGCAAGTCAGCCCTCTCACAAGCCACACCACTTAGCCATGGAGACTAAGGCTCACACACTAGACCCCATAATCTCACACAAGGGGTGTGTGATTATGGGGTCTAGTGTGTCAGCCTTAGTCTCCATGGCTAAGTGGTGTGGCTTGTGAGAGGGCTGACTTGCCCAAGCTCTAGGCTCTTCCAATCACACATGTGATGCCCTTCCAATCACACATGCTCGCTGCTCCAAGGCTCCCTCTCTCCTCAAGTTCCAACATTTGGTATCAGAGCCAAGTTCTGCCACTTCCAGCCAGCACAGGCCGTCACTTTGAGAGTGACGGGTTGGGGTAAAACCTTCACCAGAATTCACAATCAACCACTAGATCTTCAAGTGCAAGAGACAAGCTTTCCAACGAGCCGAAGATCACGNGTGATGCCCTTCCAATCACACATGCTCGCTGCTCCAAGGCTCCCTCTCTCCTCAAGTTCCAACATTTGGTATCAGAGCCAAGTTCTGCCACTTCCAGCCAGCACAGGCCGTCACTTTGAGAGTGACGGGTTGGGGTAAAACCTTCACCAGAATTCACAATCAACCACTAGATCTTCAAGTGCAAGAGACAAGCTTTCCAACGAGCCGAAGATCACGAAGATCCAACAGTCGGAGTAAAAGTTATGCTCAAAACGAGGTCGGCCAGGACTACACTCTTCTCTATGAGTAAGACTGTCGCCTTGTGATGACCATAACTCTCTCCTTTCTTTGTCAAATTTAAAAAGTGGCACATTCGAATTGTAGTATTTTTTGTAAGCTTTCCATTGAAACAAAAATATTTGCATTCCATTGATTCGTATGGGAGAAACGCCATTTACAAACTGGCTGGTCTGAGTTGGAGTAGGAGCAGAAGCATACCCTGTTTTCAAGAGGGCATATATTTTGAAATCCCCTGTTGATGACCCTGTTTTATGGGTCGATCTGAACGTTTTTGAGCTGAATTTTCCAGTGGTGGGCCCAGTGTTTCAAAATTCCCAGACTGCTGGCACCTACAGTCCATTTTCCCTCAGACATATTTCTAACAGAAGCAGCAGCAGAAGCAGGGGTAGCGCCGCCATCCAAGGGTAGCGCCGCCATCCAAGGGTAGCGCTGAGCATCACCAAGGCTCAGAATGGCAGCAGCTGGCATTGTGACAGCAGCCGAGCCTTTGGAGAGGCTGGAGGGACGCGCCAACTTCACGTTTTGGAAGATCCGTACCCGCCTCCTTTTGGAGGAGAGGGGTTTATGGGAGGTGGTGAGTGGCGACGAGTCGGCTCAAGTTCCACGGGCAAAAGGCATCACCACAGCGCAGGTGGTGGCGGGGAAGACGCCGCAAAAGGGTGCAGCTGATGCAGGTTCTTCTGCAGCTGTACGAGCGACGTACGAGGAGTGGAAGAAGAAGGACAGGCAGGCCTATAGGTTGCTTGTTAACACCATCTCCAACCCGCATATTCAGTACGTGAGTGACAAGGCTACTGCAAAGGAGGGGTGGGACACGTTGTGCAAGAAGTATGAGAGCAAGGATCCTGCATTCCTCATGCTTTTGGAGGAAAAGATGATGGCGCTGAAAATGCAGGGTGGTGAAGGGATGGAAGAGTATCTGGACAGGGCAAAGGAGCTGGGGAAACAGTTGAGAGCGGCTGGCAACCCTATGGAAGAAACGCGCTTCATCCTCCTCTTGCTGAGGGGACTCCCAACCTGCTACGACACGGTGCGAGAGACGCTGGAGTGCCAGCCAACTCTCGACCTCGAATTCATCTGCACACACCTGGTGTAGGTGGAATTGTGTCGCAATGCAGGAAAGCGCAGTGGCGGCAGCAGCAGTGAAGCAGCTTTCATGGCCATGGGCTCACGCAACCAGCAGCAGCAGCAGTCCGGGCAGCAGAGAGGCAAGAAGAAGGGCAATTGCCACTATTGCCAGAAAGAGGGGCACTACAAGAAAGAGTGCTTCAAGTTTAAGAGGGACCAGAAGGAGCAGCTGCAGCAGCAGCAAAAGCAGCAATCTCCACAGCAACAACAGTAGCAGTCACAGCAACGGCAGCAGTAGCAGCAGCAGTAGCAGAACCAGACTAGTGTGCGCCATTTTGGCAACATGAACGTCGCCAAGGAGGTGCGCGACCGCCTCTACATGGCGAAGTCTGACATGTCGCAGAAGGAAAAAGCAGATCTGGCGTGGTACAAGGACTCCGGGTACCAAGAGTCTGACGCACCACAAGGAGTGGTTCATACAGCTGCTCTCCATTCCTCCTCGGCCGATTGCTTTGGGTGATGATCGGGTGGTGTATGCTGAGGGGACTGGGATTGTGGAGATGTGGTTGGAGACCCCGCGTGGCATTGAAGTGGGAGTTTTCCATGGCGTGCTGTATGTGCCTGATGCTGCGTTCAACCTTCTCTCAATGTCCTCTCTCACCAATACAGAACTGCGTGTTGTCTTCGATGATGACTATGGCTACATCCTCAACAAGGAAACATGAGAGGAGTTGGCCAAGTCGGTAAAGGAGGGCGACATGTACCGCCTGCTGGGGGCGACCAAGATCCCGCGTGAATAGAGTCTTGCAGCAGTGGTGCAGGCGACAGATGGCAAGATCTGGCATGCGCGCTACGGCCACATTGGCATGCACGCCTTTGCAGCAGCTTCAAGCAAAGCAGATGGTGCGTGACCTGCCTACCATCTCTAACTTTGAGTAGTAGTAATGCATAGGATGTTTGGAGGGCAAGCAACACCGCGAGGCGTTCTTTGGAGCAGGCGAGCGTGCAAAAGAGGTGTTAGAGCTGGTCCACACGGATTTGTGCAGACCGATGCAGACCCAGAGCTTTGGAGGCTTTAGGTATTTTCTCACCTTCATTGATGATTTCAGCCGTTACACTGTTGTGTACTTCCTTTCCTCCAAGGACCAATGCTTTCACAAGTTCAAGGAGTTCAAGGCCATGGTGGAGAACCAATCTGGCAAGAAGATCAAGGCATTGCGCAGCGACCGCGGTAGAGAGTACCTGAGCAAGGAATTCCAGGACTTCCTCGCAGAAGCTGGCATCAAGGCGCAGTGTACTGCGCCGTACTCGCCATAGAAGAACGGTGTAGCAGAACGCGCCAACTGTACCATTGTGGAGTCGGCGCGCTCCATGCTGCACGCGGCTCGGCTAAACTACAACTTCTGGGCTGAAGCCGTGAGCACTGCAGTCTACATCAAGAACCGCAGTCCAACGAAGACCCTGGAGCAGATGATGCCGTACAAGGCATGGTTCGGCAAGAAGCCGAGCGTGGGTCATCTTCGCGCGTTTGGCAGCTTGGCGCACATGCACGTGCCAAAGGAGAAGTGGCAAAAGTGGGACGCGAAGAGTGCACAGATGCTGATGATTGGCTACGACGTGGCAAGCAAGGCGTATCGCCTCTACGAGAGGGATACAGGCCACGTTATCATCTCGAGGGATGTCATCTTCAACGAGAGCAACGTCATCGGCACCAACATCGTGTGTGAAGAGGCATCAGAACCAGCAGCTATCGAGATAGTGGGAGCAGAAATTCTTCCTGACCCAGTTTCTCCCGATCCTTCCTCTACTCTGACAATGGGAGAATCACTCTACTCTCCCATGTCTGATATTGCAGATACAGCAGCCTCATCGGCAAAAGCAGAGGAGGGAGATGTAGCACCAACAGCAGCAGCTGTTGTGCTAGCAGCAACGCGCCAGCCGCCCGCTAACACTCCAGCACCAGGTCGCAGGTACCCTCTTAGGGTGCGTTACAAGCCTGGTGAGCGCGGCCGTTTCAGGATACTGCAGAAACCAGAACAGATGAACGTAGCAGTTGTAGCAGATTCAGATGAGCCAACATCATAGAAGGAGGCCATGGCTGCACCGGATGTAGCAGATTGGGCGCAAGCCGTGCAGCAGGAGATACAGTCCGCTGGACAACGGCACGTGGGAGCTGACTGAGGGTCCACCAGGACGTAAGTTGATCAAGTGCAAGTGGGTGTTCAAGAAGAAGCGGGGAGCAGATGGTAACCTGGAAAAGGACAAGGCAAGGCTGGTCGCCAAGGGCTACTCTCAGCAGGAGGGCATCGACTACACAGAAACTGTTTCCCCTGTTGCAAAGTTTGCCTCTGTGCGCACGCTCCTCTCTTATGCAGCAGCTGAGGACTTTGAGGTTCACCACATGGATGTCAAGACGGCATTCTTGAATGGTGACTTGGAGGAGGAGATCTACATGGAGCAGCCGGAGGGGTTCGTCATGGATGGCCAGGAGTACCTGGTCTGCAAGCTGCAGAAGTCGCTGTACGGCCTGAAGCAAGCGTCGCGTGCTTGGAACCAAAAGTTGGATGCAGCGTTGCAGTGCATGGGGTTTGAGCGCAGCGAGTGTGACTACAGCGTGTATCGCTAGCAGCATGAACATGAGATCCTCATCATCATTGTCTATGTGGATGACATGCTCCTCCTTTCCAACAGCATGTCTGCACTACATGAGTTCAAGGAAGCCATGCAGGAGCGCTTCCAGATGTCTGATCTCGGGGAGGCACCATACTTCCTCGGTATCCAGATCACGCGTGACCGCAAGTCACGCTCTCTCTCGCTGCAGCAGAGCCGCTACATTAAGGATGTTTTGCAGCAGTTTGGCATGGCAGAGGCAAAACCCATCGGTACGCCGCTGGAGACGGGGCAGTACCTCGTGAGCTTCAATGGAGAAGCAAATGCAGCTGAGCGGCAGAAGTACCAGAGCGCCGTCGGCAGTCTCATGTACCTGATGGTGGCAACCAGGCCGGACCTCGCACAGGCTGTGAGCGCTGTGAGCCAGCACATGGCTAATCCCGGACCGGAGCACCAGAAGACAGTGAAGGGGATCTTCCGCTACCTTGCTAGAACCATCAACATCGGCATCACCTACAACGGCAATGACAACAGCATCATGGGCTACACAGACGCAGATTGGGCTTCCAACCCTGAGGATCGTAAGTCCATCTCTGGACATGTGTTCCTCATGAATGGTGGAGCCATCAGCTCGTGCAGCAAGCGGCAGGTGGTCGTGGTCACCTCGAGCACAGAAGCTGAGTACGTATCTCTCAGCTTTGGAGCCAAGGAAGTAGTTTGGCTCCAACGTCTCATGGCAGAGATTAGTGGGAGTGCACCAGTTCCAGTTCCTGTGCGCGTCGACAACCAGAGCGCAATCGCACTCACCAAGAATCTGAGCACCATGCACGCACCAAGCACATTGATATCGCATATCATTTCATGAGGCACATGGTGCAGGAGGGTGCTATCAAGGTGGAGTTTACTCCAACCAGCAAGTAGGTCGCTAATTTCTGCACCAAGCCAGTGACCCATGAGAAGCAGCAGTTCTGCATGAAGTCATGTGGACTCAGCCCACTCTGACTGCGGCAAAGTGGGAGATTGTTGGGAAAGGAGCCATCTGGCTCAGTTTCACGTCCACAGGAGCACGTTCAAGGAAACTACCAGATTCCTGCTCCAATCGCCAGTCCGACTTCACCATTGGAAAGATCAGGTGGCAAAATGTCTACGGTCCAAGTTTGAGGCCAATACAACGGTCGGATTGGAATATATGAATTTTCAAAGTTTCGGGGGTCATGGACCGTCGATGTCTGGGTGGGCATGGGTGATGGCTCCATACCTTAGCCTGAGAAAAGAAAAAGGCAAGAGGTCCAGGGTCAAGAACTGATGGGAGAAATATCCAAAAAGGTCCTTGGTCGTAGGATTGCCTTGTCAGAGTGTGCTGACTAGGATAAAGGTACCTCTCCTTACTTTTTAGGTGAGGTGAGGTCTTTGTGTGCAAGCCATGGACACATGGCGATTCTCCATGGGTTTGTGGGTTATGTGACCACTAGGAGTGTGCCATGAGAGCATTCTCTAGCTCTCTAGGTCGTGTGCGAGTGGTCAGCCTGATTGCTAGGCTGATTTCCCCCCTTGTGTGAGATTATGGGGTCTAGTGTGTGAGCCTTAGTCTCCATGGCTAAGTGGTGTAGCTTGTGAGAGGGCTGACTTGCCCAAGCTCTAGCACTATATATACTCCATCATTTTGAGTGAGTGAACAACCATTCTTTAGCATAAGTGATGCCCTTCCAATCACACATGCTCGCTTCTCCAAGGCTCCCTCTCTCCTCAAGTTCCAACAACGTGTTCTTCCTTGCTGGTGCAGCGGTGTCGTGGTGCAAAAGAAAGCAAGACTGGTTGCCACCTCCATAGTGGTAGTAGAGTACATCGCGCTGGCCGAGGCGGTCAAAGAGGCGGTGTGGCGCCGCATGTTGCTAGGGGAGCTAGGCGTGGCGCAACAGGAGCCTACCGTGGTGCAAGAGGACAATACCGGCTCAATCTCGCTGACCAACAATCCGACGCAGCTGAGGAGGACAAAGCACACCGGCGTGCGTTACCACTACGCATGGGACATGGTTGAAAAGGGGCAGGTGGTGCTGCACCATTGCAGCAAGCACAATATGCTTGCAGATTGCTTGACCAAACGCAACCCGTTGATGGGCACGCATTGAGCGTGTCTAGGCTTCGAATAACTAGCTATGATGGGCTGGAGGACGCTGCAGAAGATGAGTGAGAGCAGCAGGCATGGTAGGTGCAAGGGGGAGAATGTTGAAGATCTGCCCCTCTGCATGCCCAAGTGCGGTGCCGGGAGGCGCCGACGAGCCACCAGAGAGAGGAAAATCCTCATCGACGGATCTGGCGACTTGGAGATTGATCAGATTCCAAAATGGAGGATTTCCCTTGATGAGTTGACGAGTTGTTGAATCTGGTGGAAGTTGTTTCACCGGAATCAGACTAGTAGCGAGGGAGGTATGGGCTTCCAAAGTTGGGTGTGCGCTGCTGTTCTGGGAGCCGGCCGCGGTTCGACTTCCGGTGAATAATTGACCGGAGCGAGTATCAGAATGCCATCTGGGGATTTTGCTCCGGAAGGACTGCTGAGGCGTCCGGTGGATGATCTGCCGGATTTCAGGAGTGCAGTTTGTTATTCAGGAACTTAGTCAAAATTCCGACTGAAGTTCCGCGAACAGGTTTCGACCCACATCAATCCCCATCACCAAACTCGATGATTAACTCATCAAAACAGACCCCCAAGGCGCGAGGGGCGCCGACTCTACGCATATGGACAACTGCGTCTCCGGAATGGCATTTTGATGGGTCCTTGATGTGTGAAGGTGCCTCGGCGGGCGACGTGGTACACGCCGCCAAGTGAGTGGCTGGTTTGGGGTACTCCGCTTTGGCTGACATAGTGGGAGCTACAGTTATCCGAATCGCGCATGGTTTGGTGTGTTGGAGAGCTGATGACTAGCCCTACAAACGTTTAGATTACGTCCATGTTCCAGAAACTAATGCAAAATCGGATTATTCCCCTCGCAAATGTGACTATCTTGTACTTGTCTTCAACTCCCAGAAACATAGCGTGGGACGACCAAAAAGCCCACGCTTAGACCCAGAACTTCTCGCACAAAACATAGCTGTGAGTATAGTAGACCCATCAGGCCACGTTGGAACTGCCTCCACCCGGGGGTCGTTTCCCGACATCAATTACGGCGAATTTGGATTATATTGGGGATGGAGCCATCCGGCTCAGTTTCAGATCCACAGGAGCAAGTTCCACAAAACCACCAGATGCTTGATCCCATAATCAATCAAACTTCTCCATTGCAAAGGTCAAGAGGCAAGTTGTGCAGAGTCTAAGTTCATACCAATCCAACGGTCGGATTGGGAAACATTAGTTTACAAAGCTTTCGGATTCATGAACTGTTTGTTTCTAGATGACCATGGGCGATAGCTCAATGCCTTAGCTTGAGAAAAGAAAAAGGCAAGAGGTCAAGGGTCAAAACCTGGTAGGAGAAATAATAAAAAGAAAGTCTAGATTATTGGGATGCCTTGTCAGAGGGTGCTGACGTAGGAAAAAAGGTACCCCTCCTCACTTCTTAGGTGATGTAGGGTATCATGGTGAGTCTTTATTGAATTGTGGATTATGTGATCACTAGGAGTGTGCCATGTGAGCATTTTCTAGCTCTCTACGTTATGTGAGAGTGGTTTGTGTGATTGCTAGGCTCGTTTCCTCTCTTGTGTGAGATTATGGACTCTAGTGTATGAGCCTTAGCCCCCATGGCTAAGTGGTGTGGCTTGTGAGAGGGCTGACTTGCCCAAGCTCTATCTCTATATGTACTCCATCATCTTGAGTGATTCAACAGTCATTATTCTGCACTAGTGATGCCCTTTTTGTCTGATGTGTTTGGTGCCCTAAGGCTCCCTCTCTCCTCCGTTTCCATCAAGTCTGGTCCACATAGAGAAGGCATGAACTACTCCTTTGGAGCAAGTGTGATTGGTTTAAACTGGATGGTATAGCAAGAAGATACTATCTAGGACAAGTTCGTGATGGTTAGACGTTCCAGATTTAGTCTCTCAAGTGAAAGGTCACTAGGTCAAATCGTAGCCCAGTGACTATTTTTTTTGCGTGACTAAATGTGGAAAGGAAGATTGTAAGAGACATCTTACACCATTCCAAGGTCCTTCCTCAGCTGGCGCTACTTTGCGGTCAGAGAGTAGCATGAAGGAAGAAAGAATGATGTAATTTGGATTGCCCCCAGAGTGGCTCATGTAAGGAGCCACAACACGTGTATGCTAGAGGGAGGCTCTAGGACTATAAGAACTTGTCTGATGCCTGTCAATGAGTACAGTTTGTATAGTTGAAACCCTAAATGGAGTCATCCTCCAGTTTAAACACCAAAGAAGTGAGAATGTCTAGGTAGCAAGCTGTTCCTGTAGGTCATAGGCAAGGAGGGAGTTTTGCATCAAATAGCATACTTCCTGTTATACTGAGGATATTGTGATTCATCCGCTCGGCAATGCCATTCGGATTAAGGAGTATAAGGCCTAGCAGACTTCTTGTTGATGCCGTGTTGGCTCGACCAGTCTTAGTAGACCTTATACTCATGTCCGTTGTCCTTGCGTAGTGCCTTGACCTTCTTGTTTGTCTGTCGCTCTACCATGGCGACCTCTTGCAACTTCTCCTTGTTCTCTATGTTTTGTTCAAACTTGAGGAGAAAGGGCGTCCTAGAGTAGCAAATATCCGGGACTTAAAGGGCATCACTTGTGCTGAAGAAAGGTTGTTTAATCACTCAAAATGATGAAGTACATATAGAGTTCGAGCTTGGAGAACTCATCCCATAACAAGCCAGACCACTTAGCCATGGAGACTAAGGCTGACACACTATAGTCCATAATCTCACACAAGAGATGAAATATGCATACAAAGCAGGCAGACCCCTCAAAAACCAACCAGAGACCTAGAAAATGCTCTCATGGCACACTTCTATTGGTCACATAGCCCACACTCCTATATAGAATCCCCATGTATCCATGGCTAGCACAGAGTTATCTTACCTCGCATAAAAGTCAAGGAGATGTACCATTTTTCTAGTCAGCAAACTGAGACAGGGCAATTCAATAATCTATTACCTTTCTTATATTTCTCCCATCATGTATTGACCATGGACCTCTTTGGCTAAGGCATGGAGCCATCACCCATGGTCAACCAGACACAGTTGGTCCATGACATTAGGAATTCCAAAAATTAGTATCTCCCCATCTACCTCGTGTATCAGCCTGGAATTTAGATTGCAAGCACTTTGCCACCTAGTCATTCTATCAAGGAAGTGATATTAACCATCAGAGTAGGAATCTGGTAGTTTCTTGCAACTTGCTTGTATGGACCTAAAATAGAGGTGGATGCTCCTTTTCCAATAGTCTCCTTCTTTCTCGCATAGAGAGTGGGCTGAGTCCTTGTACCTTCAGGCATTATTGCTGCTTCTCACAAGTAATTGGCTTGGTGTAGAAATCAAGGATCTGCTTGCTCGTTGGAGTAAACTCCAGATTAATAGCACCCTCCTACACCATGTGCCTGATGGAGCGATATGCGATTTGAATATGCTTGGTACTTGCATGGTGCTCATGATCCTTCACGAGTGCGATTGCGCTCTAGTTATCAACACACACGGGAACAGGAACTGCTACAACCCAACTCATCTCCACGATGAGATATTGCAGCCAAATAGCTTCATTGGCTCCAAACATGAGAGAGAGGTATTATGCTTCCGTGCTTGAGGTGGCCACGAACACTTGCCTCTTACTATATCAAATGATAGCCGCGCCATTCATGAGCAATACATGTCCACAGAGGGAGTTAGAGTCATCAGCGTTTGAAGCCCAATTAATGTAGCAGATGATGTTCTTTCCCGTTGCCATTGTAGGTAATACCAATATATATGGTTGCAGCAAGGTAGCGGAATATTCGATTCACTACCTTCTGGTGTTCAAGTCTGGTATTATCCATACGCTATCTCAGAACGCTAACAGCCCGTGGAAGGTCTGGCCTGGTTGCGACCATCAGGTACATAAGACTGCCGACGGCGCTCCTGTACTTATGCGGCTCAGCAATATCAGCTTTTCCATCGAGGCTCATGAGGTAGTGCCGCGCCTCTAGCAGCGTACCCATGGGTTTGGCCTCTGCCATGCTAAAACGCTACGAGGTATCATTGACATAATGACTTTAGTATAGTGAGAGAAAGCGTGATTTGTGATCACAAGGAATCTGGATGCCAGGGATGGATGATGCCTCCTCGAGCTCCAACGTTTGGAAGTGCGCCTACATGGCATCCTTAAACTCCAGCGCAACAGACATGCTGTTGGAAAGGAGGAGCATGTCACCTACATAAACGATGATGATGAGCACCTCATCACCATGTTGCACGCGATGGACAATGTAGTCAAACGCAGTGCGTTCAAACCCAATGCATTACATCGTTGCATGAAACTTCTTCTTCCTAATATGGGACACTTGCCTGAGATCGTAGAACGACCTCAAAAGCTTGCAAACTAGGTGCTCCTTGCCACCCATGACGAATCCCTATTGGTGCTCCATGTAGATCACCTCCTCCGAGTCACCATTCAATAATGCCTTCTTGACGTCCATGTGGTGGATTTCAAAGTCCTCTGCTGTTGCATAAGAGAGGAGCCTGAGCAAAGAGGCAAACTTTACAACACAAGGAAATATTTCACTAGAGTCGATGCCTTCTTGCTGCAAGTACTAGTTGGTGATGAGCCTCACCTTGTACTTTTTGAGGTTTCCATCATCGCCTTTCTTATTCTTGAACAACCACATGCACTTTATTCCCTTGCGTCCAGGTGGACGCTGAGTCAGCTCCCACGTACTTTTGTCAAGCTGCGACTGTATCTCTTGCTATAAAGCTTACACCCGATTTGCTACATGTAATACAGCCATCACCTCCTTGTATGACATCGGCTCACAAGAATGTGCTACAAATGCGACCTTCATCTGGTCTGGTGTTTGTAGCATCCATAAATGGCCATGCTAACTTGCTTGTAGTACACACTCAGAGAATCTCTGCAACCTTGTACTGGAGCGTTGCCAGGGGGCTAGCGCGGTGCTGCAGCCACTATTCCTACTGTTGGTAGTGGTGTATCTTCTTCCTCTACTTCTATCAATGAGGCCGTTGAATCTGCTCCATCAGACATGGGAGAGTGGAGTAGTTCTCCAACTGTCACAGTACAGGAAGGGTGAGGAGAGATGAGATCAAGGAGAGTGTCTACTCCCACTACTTTTTCACTAGATAGTTATACTGCCTCTTTGTACATGATGTTGGTGTCGATGATGTGCTTTAGTTGAAAATCACATACCTGGAGATGATGACGTAGCCTTTATCCCTTTCATAGAGGCAATAGGCCATACTTGCCACATCATAGCCAATGATCAGCATCGTTGAGCTCTTAGCATCCCACTTATGCCACTTCTTGTTTGACACTTCTAGGTATACAAGGCTGCCAAACGCGAAAAGATCACCCTGTTGACATGGTGTGCCCCTTGCCATGAGTACCGTTGATTGTACTCCCTGGTTTGACCACTGAACAGTGGTCAAACACCTGATCTGACTTTAGATTTGGATTGCTTGGATTTTTCCGTGCAAGATTGAGCTTTGAATTGCTCAATTTGAGTGAGTATTCAGAAAGTTAGCCTAGCCCGAAAAACGGGTATTGGGTGGGTGGAATCTGGTACCCGCCATGGGTGGCGGGATACTCCACCGCCAGGGATCCGAGTTCATTCCTAATGGCCTCCAAATGCACCACGGGCATGAATGAGGTGACCATAAGGACCTCCTTGACCAGGATGAACTTCTTGTTGACTTCTGGGTGAAGAAAGGTGCTTTGACGGGTCATCATCGAAACGCCTCCCGTTGCCTAGAGTGCAAGACCAGGTGGGCGGCTCCACCAAGGGTTGCTTCGACAGGCGTAGCAGGGGCTCTACTGCTTTTTTTTTGGGCATGCTTGGATGCGTTGGAAAGCTTAGATCACAGGCTATAAGAGTCTGATGTAATCTCACTATGCTAAGTAACAAAAACGTGTTTCGATTCAGATATACTGAATGCGACGTGTTCTGCCCACTCACATCCGTGATCCTTGTGCTCCACACTCTTCACCATTGGTGTCTATTGGCTGCCCAAACCTTGGTAGCGTGTATCACTGAGAGCTAGGCATCCTTGAGGGTGCCTCCACACCCACTTGAGCCAACAAAGGGTTATGGGTCCACGTGCCTAGAAGGACCCTAGCTCATCATCTTTCACGCAACCGCCGCGCGCCATAGCAATGACCGAGCAAGAGAGCAGTGTAGACGTCCTCTCATCTGACGGGAGGGACTTCCCCTTGTGGAGGTGGACCATGGAGGTCTATCTTGATGACAAGGGACTGCTTGAGCTGGTCAGAGGTGAAGAGAGAGCTCCTGCGGCGTCCGCGACGGCCGAGAAGGTGGATGCGTTCGAGAAGCGCAACACAGAGGCGCTTGCTCTGATCGCAACGGCGTTGTGCCCGGCACAACGCGCGCATGTCCAAGGATGCACAAAGGCCACAGAGGCTTGGGCATGACTCTGCAACACACATGACCCGTCGTGTCTTCAGCAACGTCTCCTCCTCATCAAACGGCTTTTCACCCTCGAAGCCGATGAGGAGACCAGCCCGTCGGAGCTCGCGCAAGAGGTCAAGTCGATGGTGTCCCGCTGTCATCAAATGGGATGGGCCATCGACTCCCAATTGCAAGTAGCGGCGCTCCTCCTGGCCCTTCCTTACAGTCGGGCCTCTACGATCACCAACGATGTTGATCTACGGGACAAAATGCTGACGTTCGAAGAGGCTGCACAAGTCGTGTGCAGCCGGTGGACCAAAGCCACCGTGGCGGAGCAAGGGACGGCATCCATAGCATCACCCCTGATCGTCCGCTCTCAAGGAGGAGAGGGAGATGAAGGGGAGGAAGGGACGCGTCTACGCCGTGCCAAGAAGGGAGAGTGCCATCGGTCTGGCCAAGAGGGCCATTGGAGAAGAGACTGCACAAGGGGAGCTGCAAATCTGGCCACGGAGGTAGCCGAAGGGCAGCAGACCAACATAGCAGTCGCGCACTCCATAAAGGGGGCTAAGATGGCACAACCTAGGGCGGGCAAGCAGCTGGCGTGTTTGGAGCAAGGAAGCTCCAATAGGCCCCAAAAGGGAGCCTGCTACAAGTGTTACCAGTAGGACCATAGGAAGGCAACGTGCACAGCTGAAGCCGTGGACTCCGACAAGCGTGTCGGGAGAGGACGGTAGGCCGAAGCAATTGTCGACACGCCATGCAGCAGTGACCAGCTCCATGCTAAGGGAGCTGATATGGTCAGGGACCACAAGGCATGCCGTGGGCATGCAACCTCCACAACCTCCAAGGGGGAGCAGACGGCGAAGCAACAAACAAGGGTTGCCGCCATACATCACAATGGAGGTGATGTGTTCCGAGGAGGCAAAAAGCAGGTGGATGAGTCGGTCAGGAAGAAGGGCGCTGCGGTGAGGAGGCTTGAAGCGCATGACCTGGCGACAGAGGTGCTGTCTGTGAGTCACCTCGTTGAGGAGGGACTCGAAGTGACCTTCACAAGGAAGGGTTGTCTCCTAAAAGAGGAGGGCAGTGGACGTGTCGTGGCACGTGGTGCACACAAAAGAGGTGTGTACCGGATACGTGCCGACGTCCTCACGAGGAGGAGCCGTGACTACGACGTGGACAGCCGTCGAAGCAAGGAAGCGGTTGCAGCTGCATCCAAGAAGGGGCAACCTAAGGGTGCAGTGGGTGGTATGGAGGGTACCATCCAGGCTGGGTCGGGAGNACAAGGAAGGGTTGTCTCCTAAAAGAGGAGGGCAGTGGACGTGTCGTGGCACGTGGTGCACACAAAAGAGGTGTGTACCGGATACGTGCCAACGTCCTCACGAGGAGGAGCCGTGACTAGGACGTGGACAGCCGTCGAACCAAGGAAGCGGTTGCAGTAACATCCAAGAAGGGGCAACCTAAGGGTGCAGTGGGTGGTATGGAGGGTACCATCCAGGCTGGGTTGGGAGATCTGGTCCAAAAGGCACGCCATGCAACGGGACACTGGGTGATGGGTGCACAGTCTCCAAGGGAGGCAAAAGAAGTGGTCCACGTGGCAGACCAGCCAAGGGAGAGCATCAATGGCAGGCGGCCTTGCTCTCCTAATGGGCAAAAAGTGTCCAGTGCTGCGAGAATGGCAAACCAGAGCTATAAGGTAGGCCAAAACGGGCGCTGCCGAGTTCCATGCAGGAGCAGTGATGGCTGCAAGGACGACCATGTAGCAAGATAAGGACGGCAAGGAGGCACGTCCTCAAGGGGAGTACAAGGGGCTCCATACCTCAGCAGAAGGGGAGCAGCCAGCTACGGCAGCGATTTGAGGGCCAAAATGTGACCGCTCAAGTGTTGGCACAGGGTGCCGGCAAGTCGTGTGCACAGGGCTCCGCCTCACGGACTGAGGAGAAGGAGAGTGGCGGTAAAGGGCCGCGCTCTCAACCAGAGAAAAACGCGCTTGGGGCTACAGAGGTGGTGAACCGGGGCTGCAAGGAGGGCATAAAAGGTGCCATCAAGTCTCAAGAGGAGGCGTTGGTGGCGGCTCGGAGGACCACGCAGCAGATTAAGGACGCCGTGAGGGCATGTCCTCAAAGTGAGCCAAGGCGGCTCGGTGCAGCAGCGGACCGGGACCTAGAGCACCGTACGGCGGAAGGCCAGGCAGTGGGTGCACCACAACAAAAGTCAGCGGAGGTGGTCGGGAGGGCTGTGCAACAAGGGGAGAGCGGCAACAAGTGGCTGAGCTCTCCATCGGAGCAAAACATGCTTCGAGCAGCTAAGCTAAGGACCAAGCCGCAAGGTGCGGTCAAGGCGTTGGTGGCTCCAAGTCCTCAAGGAGGAGGAAAGGCACTCAAGGGGTATGGAACGGAGGATGCGACATGCAGGCCGACATCTCTGGAATCCGCAAATGAGACGGATGAACCATGCAACATACATAAGTTGGGAGAAGGGAGTGGGATCTTTGGTTCTCCAACTTCTCCCAAAGAGGGGGAGACTATGCATGATGAGTGCGGCGAGGGAGCCGAGACCAAAGGACTGGCACCGGAAGCCCTCCCCAAGGGGGGGAGGCATGCACGTTTGGGACGTGCAGCGAGACAGCGGCAGTAGCGTAGGCGGCGGCTTAAGGAGCAGTCGCAGCTGCAGCACCACGGATCCCGTGAGGCTGGTTGCAACAAAGGGCAAGCCAAAGCTGGGAATGCAGGCGGCAACATCTTGGTCAAAACGGCACGCGTAGAGGCCGTGTCCTCGAGGGCCAAGATCAGCACCAAGGAAGCACTACAGCAAGGTGGGGGAGGTGTGCAACACGCTGGGCCAAGTTTGCAAGGTGCCAAGGGTGTTGAAAACACAACAATACCCAAGGCACACTCGGAGGCGCTTGAGGACTCAAAAGGGAGTCCTAGGTCTCTGAAGACGGGGGAGGACTCCGCAAAGGGTTACGAGTCTCCCATGTGAGAGGGAGCAGTCCAGCAAAGAGACAAGTACTCCCAGGTCATCTTAGGGAGGTGGCCGACTGCCGCGGCAAGCAGCAATACGAAGACAACAAGGGTCACAAGGGCAGGCCATGAGGGTACTGCCAAGTCCCGTACGGGGGCACAAGTGACGATAGCGTGGAGCAAGGCATCCGCGGCTATGTGTTATGATTGGTGGAGGGCAGGTAAGAAGAGTTGCTCACAGTGGCAGTTTGGCCGGGCAGCATAGCATGGCAGATGTTCAAGGACAGGGCATCAAGGCTGCGGTGCAAGGGGGAGATTGTTGACATGGTGTGCTCCTTGCCATGAGTGCTGTTGATCATACTCCCTGGTTCGACCACTTAGAAGTGGTCAAATACCTGATCTGACTTTAGATTTGGATTCCTTGGATTTTTCCATGCAAGATCAAGCTTTGAATCGCTCGATTTGAGTGAGTATTCAGAAAGTTAGCCTAGCCCCAAAAACGGGTATTGGGTGGGTGGAATCTGGTACCCGCAATGGGTGGCGGGATATTCCACCGCCAGGGATCCGAGTTCATTCCTAATTGCCTCCAAATGCACCACGGGCATGAATGAGGTGACCATAAGGACCTCCTTGACCAGGATGAACTTCTTGTTGACTTCTGGGCAAAGAAAGGCGCTTCGACGGGTCATCGTCGAAGCGCCTCCCGTTGCCTAGAGTGCAAGACCAGGTGGGCGGCTCCACCAAGGGTTACTTTGACGGGCGTAGCAGGGGCTCTACTGCTCCGTTTTGGGCGTGCTTGGATGCGTTGGAAAGCTTAGATCACAGGCTATAAGAATCTGATGTAATCTAACTATGCTAACAAACAAAAACGTGTTTTGATTCAGATCTACTGAATGCGACGTATTCTGCCCACTCACATCCGTGATCCTTGTGCTCCACACTCTTCACCATTGGTGTCTATTGGCTGCCCAAACCTTGGTAGCGTGTATCACTGAGAGCTAGGCATCCTTGAGTGTGCCGCCACACCCACTAGAGCCAACAGATCGACGCTTGGCTTCTTGCCAAACCACGTATCATACAACGTCATCTCGTCCATGGCCTTGGTTGGACTATGGTTCTTGATGTACACCGCAGAGCTCATGGCTTGAACCCGAAATAAGTAGGTCTACAGAGTTTCGTGTGGCATGGAGCGTGCCAACTCAACGATGGTGCAGTTGGCGCATTCTGCTTTACCCTCTTGCTTTGGCTATTAGGGCGCAATACATTGCGCCTTGATGCTTGCTGCTACGAGGTGATCATAAAACTCCCTGCTCAAGTACTCTCCGCCACGGTTGCTGTGCAACGCCCTTGTCTTCTTGCCAGTCTGGTTTTCCAACATTGCCTTAAACTCCTTGAACTTTTCAAATCACTGGTCCTTGTTGTAGAAGAAGTACATAGTAATGTAACGGCTGAAATCCTCAATGAATGTGAGAAAATCCCTAGAGCCTCCAAAGTTGTAGGCTTGCATCCGGGCACACAAGTATGTGTGGATCAGCCGCAACACCTTCTTCGCGCGCTCCCCTGCTCCCGAGATCACCTCGCAATGTTGTTTCCCCTCCAAAAAGCCGATGCACAACTACTGCTCAAAGTAAGAGATGGTGAGCAAGTCACGCACCATTTGCTTTGTTTTAAGTAGCTTCAAGGCGCGCAAGCCGATGTGGCCATAGCACGCATGCCAGATTTCTCCTCCACCACTGCTGTACGACTATGCACACAAGGGATCTTGGTTGCCTCCAAGAGGTAGTACATGTCGCCCTCCTTCACCAACCTGGCCAACACTTACCTCGCTTCCCTGTCAAGGATGCAGCCATAGTCATCGTCAAAGACAACTCGTAGTCCTTTGTTGGTGAGAGAGGACACTGAGAGAAGGTTGAACACCACATCAAGTACATATAGCCCGTAATCAAACTGTTCAGACTAGAGGAGAGAGGGATCCTTGGAGCAGAGATCATGTGAGAGTAAAAGGGAATTACTTGTGCTGAGGATGGTTATTCAATCACTCAAAATGATGGAGTACATATAGAGCTATAGCTTGGGCAAGTCAGCCCCCTCACAATCCACACCACTGAGCCATAAAGGCTAAGGCTCACACACTAGAGTCCATAATCTCACACAAGAGAGGACATGAGCTTAGCAATCAGGTGGACGACTCACACATGACCTAGAGAGCTAGAAAATGCTCTCATGGAATACTCCTAGTGGTCATACAACCCACAATTCCATGGAAAATTGCTATGTGTCGACGGCTAGCACACAAGGATCTCACCTCACCTTAATAGTTAGGAGATATACCTTTTTTCCTACTCAGCACACTCTGACAAGGCAACTGAAGAATGTAAGACCTTCTTGGAAATTGTTCGCATCAATTCTTGACCCTGGACTACTTACCTTTTTGTTCTCTCTGGTTAAGGCATGGAGTCATTGCCCATGGTCACCCAGATATTGGCGGTCGATTGGTCACGGAATCCTCAAAAGCTTTGATCTCCTAATCGGACTATTGGAGCGGCCAGATACCTAGACAATATACATTTTGCCACCTGATTTCTCGAATGGTGAACTCTTATCAATGGTCGGAGTAGGCATCTAGCAGTTTCCTGGAACTTGCTCCCGTGTACCTGAAACTGAGCTAGATTGCTCCTTTACCAACAATGTCCCACTTTGACGTTGTCTGAGAGGGTTGATTCCACATGCGTTCATGCACAACTGCTACTTCTCATGGGTGACTTCCTTTGTGCAAAAAGCAACGAACTACTTAGTGGTTGGAGCTAACTCCACCTTGATAGCACCCTCCTGCACCATATTCCAAATGAAGTGATTGGCAATGTCAATGCGCTTGGTACGTGCATGGTGCCCAGGATTATTGGCGGGTGCGATTGCACTCTGGTTGTCCACGTGTACATGAACTATGACTGATACACTCTTACGCATCTTTGCCATGAGACGCTTAAGCCAAATTTCTTCCTTACCGCCAAAGTTGTGAGAGACGTACTTACCTTCCGTGCTTGAGGGTGCCACGACCACCTGTCGTTTGCTACTCCAGCTGAGGGCCCCACCATTCATGAGGAACACATGTCCGGAGAAGGACGTGCGGTCCTAAGGGTTTGAAGGGCAACCTGCGTGTCTATGGCCGTAGATGCTAGTGTCGTTGCCGTTATAGGTGATGCCAATGTTGATGGTTCCAGCAAGGTAGCGGAAGCTCTGCTTCACTGCCTTGTGGTGCTTAGGTCAAGGATTTGCCATGTGATGGCTCACGGTGCTCATAGGTTGTGTAAGGTCAGGCCTTGTTGCCACTCTTGGGTACATGAGAATGCCATCGGCGCTCTTGTACTTCTGTTGCTCAGCTATATTTACCTCTTTGTTGAAGCTCACAAGGTACTCTCGCATCTCCAGCAGCGTGCCAATGGGCTTAGCCTTTGCCACCCCAACCCGCTGTAAGAGATCCTTGATGTAGCGGCTTTGCTCCACCAAGATAGAGCGTCATTTGTGGTCATGCAGGATCTGGATACCAAGAAAGTGTGACGCCTCCCCAATACAAAAGAATATAGAATCGCTCGTGCATGGCCTCCTTTTACTGTTCTAATACGGACAAACTATTGGGAGGAGGAGCAACTCATCCAGAAAGAAAATGATGAAGAGGATATCATGGCCTTACTGCCAACAATGGACACTATAGTTACACTCGCTCCGCTCCTACCCCATGCACTACAGCGCCGCATCCAATTTTCGGTTCCAAGCACGCGACAATTGCTTGAGGCCGTACAACAACTTCTGTAGCTTGTAAACCAGGTGTTACTAACCGTCCATGAAGAACCATTCAGGCTGCTCCATGTAGATTTCATCCTCCGAAGTATCGTTTAATAATGCCGTCTTGAGATCCATGTGGTGAATCTCGAAATCCACTTGCGCTCTTCTTCTTCTTGAACACCCAGTTACACTTGATAACCTTGCGTCTAGGTGGACGGTCAGTCAGGTCCAACGTACCGTTATCAAGCTGCCACTTCGTCTCCTATTGCATAGCTTGCGCCTAATTTGCAGCATGTGATGCGGCCATTGCCTCCTTGTACGACACCAGTACATCAAAATCTACTACAACTACGACGTTCATCTTGTGTGGTTTTCTAAGTATAAAAAATGTACGCGCCCACTAGGCTTGTAGCGTATCATAAGAGGGTACCTTTGATCTGGTGTTGGAGCATTAGTAGGCGGCTGGTGCATAATTGGTCGCACAACTGCTCTTGCTGATGGTGGTGCATCTTCTTCCCGTGTTTCTGCAAATGAGGTCACTGTATCTAACACTGTCACAGTAGAGGAAGGTTCAGGAGAGGCGGGATGAAGAAGAATGTCTACTGCCACTACTTCATTAAGTGTTGGTTCTTCTACCTCTTCACAGATGCTGTTGGTGCCGATGATGTTACATTTGTTGAATCCAACATCATTGAAGATGATGACGTGCTCAGTATCCCTCTCATAGAGACGATACGTCTTACTTGCCACCGCATAGCCGATCATCAACAGCTGTGCGCTCTTTGCATCCAATTTTTGTTTCTTCTTCTTCGGCACGTGCATGTGTGCCAAGCTGGAACACGTGCAAAGATGACCCACGCTTGGCTTGCTGTCAAACCATGCATCGTATGATGTCATGTGCTCCAACGGCTTGGAGGGCCTACGTTTCCTGATGTAGACCACAATGATCAGTGCTTGAGGCCAAAAATCATCTGTGAGGCAAGCCGCGTGAAGCATGGAGCGCACCGACTCAACGATGGTGCGGTTGGCTCCTTTTGCAACACGATTTTGCTACAACAATTATGGCGCTGTGCATTGTGCCTTGATGCCTACTGCTACGAGGTAGTCCAGAAACCCCTTGCTCAGGTACTCTCTGCCACGGTCGCTACGCAATGCCTGTATCTTCTGGCCAGTCACGTTATCCACCATTGTTTTGAACTCGTTGAACCTGTCAAACAGTGGTCCTTGGAGGCAAGGAATTACATAGTAGTATGGCGGATAAAATCATCATTGAAGGTGAGAAAATACCTAGAGCTTCCAAAGGTCTAGGTCTACATCAGGCTACACAAGTTTGTATGGACTAGCTCTAGCACCTCCTTGGCACACTGCCTTGCTTTCGAGAACGCCTCGCGATGTTGCATGCCCTCTTAACAACCAATACACAGCTGCTCAAAGTTATATATTGTGGGCAAGTCACGCACCATCTGCTTTGTTTGAAGTTGCTACAAGGCGCGCATGCTGATGTGGCCGTAGCGAGCATGCCACATTTTTCCATCTCTGGTCTGCACCACAGTTGTAAAACTATCCTTGCGCGGGTCCTTGGTTGTACCTAACAGGCAAGACATGTCGCCTTTCTTCACCGACCTGGCTAAGTCCTCTCTCGTTCCCTTTTCGAGGATGTAGCCATAGCCATGTTGAAAGATGACCCCACTCCTTCGTTGGTGAGAGAGGACACGGAGAGAAGAGTAAATGCAACATCAGGTACACACAGCATACCATGGAATACTCCCGCTTAAGTGCCACGCGGGGTCTAAAACCACATCTTCACAATCTTGTTGGGAAAGGAGCCATATAGCTCAGTTTCAGGTCCACAAGAGCAAGTTATATGAAACTACCTGATGCATGCTCCGATTGTCAATCCAACTTCACCATTGGAAATATCAGGTGGCAAAATGTCTATAGTCCAAGTTTAAGGCCGTACCAACGCTCGGATCGGGGATGTGAGTTTTCCATGTTTATGGGGTCATTGACCGCCAATCTGTGGGTGACTATGGGCGATGGCTCCATGCCTTAGATTGACAAAAGAGAAGGCCAAGAGGTCCAGGATGAAGACCTGGTGGGAGAAATAACCAAAAAGTTCCGTGATTCTTGGGTTGCCTTTCCAGAGTGTTCTGGCAAGGAAAGGGTACCTCTCCTTACCTTTCAAGTGAGGTGAGATCCTTGTGTGCTAGCCATGGACACATGGCAATTCTCCATGTGATTGTGGGCTATATGACCACTAGGAGTGTGCCATGAGAACATGTTTTATCTATCTAGGTCGTGTGGCTGTGGTCAGCCTGATTGCTAGGCTGATTTCCTCTCTTGTGTGTGATTATGGACTCTAGTGTGTCAATCCTAGCCTCCATGGCTAAGTGGTGTGGCTTGTGAGAGTGCTGACTTGCCCAGACCCTTACTCTATATGTAGTCCATCATTTTGAGTGATTGATCAAGTGGTATTCAGCACAAGTGATGCCTTCCAGTCCCACATGCTTGCTACTCCAAGGCTCCCTCTCTCCTACAGTTTCTGCATTTGGTATCACAGCCAAGTTATGCCGCTTTCAGCCAACAGAGGCCGTCATTTTGAGAGTGACAGGTTATGGTTGAACCTTCACCAAATGTAACAATCAGCCACTGAATCTTCAAGTTAAGGGGATAGGCTTTCCAACGAGTCCAAGACCGCAAAGATCCAACAGTTGGATTGAGAGTTATCCTATAAACGAGGTCGGCCAGGGCTACACTCTTGTCTCTTAGTAAGATTGTCGCATTCTGATGACCATAACTCTCTCATTTCTTTATCAAGTTTTAAAAAGAGCACATGCGAATTGATTTTTTTTCTAAGCTTTCCATTAATGCAGAAATATTTGCATTCCATTGGTACATTTGGGAGAAACGCTGGTCAAAGCTGGAGTAGGAGTAGTAGCATACCCTGTTTTCAAAAGGGAATATCTCTGAAAATGGCTTGTAGATGACCCCGTTTCATGGGTTGATCTGAAAGGTTTTGAGCTGAAACTTGGAATGGTGGGGTCAGTTTTTTCCAAATCCACGGTTTGGTGGACTCTATAGTCCATTTTTGGTCACACCAATTTCTGGCAAAAGCACCAGACGGGTAATGCCGCCACTAAAGGGCAGCGCTGAGCATCACAAATGCTCAAAATGGCCACAGCAAGCGTAGTAACAGCAGCCTAGCCCTTGGAGAGCCTCCAAGGACGGGCCAACTTCATGTTTTTGAGGACCCGTATCCGTCTCTTTTTGGAGGAGAGGGGCTTCTGTGAGATGGTGAGCGGCGACGAGCGCGCTCCGGCTCCATAGGCAAAAGACATCACCGCAGCAGAGGTGGTGGCGGGGACGACGCCGCAAAAAATTGCAGTATATGCAAATCAATCCACAACTACAGCAACAACATATGAGTATTGGAAGAAGAATGAGAGGCAAGCCAACATGCTGCTTGTCAACACCATCTCCAACCCGCATCCTCAGTACATGAGTGACAAGGCTACTACAAAAGAGGGGTGGGAGACGTTGTGCAATAAGTAGAAGAGCAAGGGTCCTGCATTCCTCATGCCTTTGGAGGAGAAGATGATGGCTTTGAAAATGCAGGGTGGTGAAAGGATGGAGGCATAGTGAGACAGAGCAAAGCAGCTCGTGAAGCAGCTGAACGAGACCGGCAACCCTGTGGAAGACACGCACTTCATCCTCCTTTTGTTGAGGGGACTTACAACGAGCTATGAAACGGTGGAACAGACATTGGAGTTCCAGCCGACTCTCGATTTGGACTTCATCTGCACATACCTTGTATAGGTAGAACTGCATCGCAATTCAGCAATAAGCAATGGCGGGAGTAGTAGTAGTAAAGCAGCTTTCATCGCCATGGACTCACACAACGAAGAGTAGTAGCTGTCCGGGCAGCAAAAAGGCAAGAAGAAGGGCAAGTGCCACTATTACCGCAAAGAGGGGCTCTAGATGAAAGACTGCTTCAAGTTCAAGAGGGACCAGAAAGAGAAGCAGCAACAGCAACAAAAGTAGGATTCTCCATAGCAACAACAGCCGCAATCACAACAACTTCAACAACAGCAGCCGTCGTAAAACAAGACCGGCGTGTGCTATTTTGGCAACATGGACGTGGACAACAAGGTGCGCGATCGCCTTTTTATGGCAATGTCTGACATTTCGTAGAAGGAGACGGCAGATATGAAGTGGTACAAGGACTCTGTGTGTACCAAGAGCCTGATACACCATAATAACTAGTTTATGCAGCTGCTCTCCATCCCCCCCCCCCCCGTGCGATTGCTTTGGGCCATAATCGGGAGGTGTATTGTGAGGGGACTGGGATTGTGGAGATGTGGTTGGAGACTCCGCGTGGCATTGAAGTGGGAGTGTTCCATGCCGAGGTATATGTACCTCATTGTGCGTTCAATCTTCTTTTAATGTCCACTCTCATCAACACATGACTGCGAGACATCTTTGCTTACAACTATGGGTACCTCCTTGACAAGGAAACAAGAGAGGAGCTGGCCAGGTTGGTGAAGGAAGGCGACATGTACCGCCTGTTGGGGGCGACCAAGATCCCGCGCGAGCATAATCTTCTAGTAGTGGTACAGGCAAGTGATGGCTAAATCTGGCATGCGTGATATGGCCACATCGGCATGCGCGCCTTGCAGC
This sequence comes from Penium margaritaceum, assembly GCA_023375785.1. Taxonomy (NCBI): domain Eukaryota; kingdom Viridiplantae; phylum Streptophyta; class Zygnematophyceae; order Desmidiales; family Peniaceae; genus Penium; species Penium margaritaceum. The sequence continues at coordinate 339,499 of SZWC01000111.1, read as the reverse complement.
AACTTCAAACAAAGCAGATGGTGCGTGAGTTGCCCATCATCTCTAACTTTGAGTAGCAGCTATGTATCGCCTAATTGGAGGCGAAGCAACATTGCAAGGCGTTTACAAGAGCAAGGGAGTGAGCAAAGGACATGCAAGAGGTGGTCTACACAAACATTTGTGGGCAAATGCAGACCCAAACCTTTGGACGCTCTAGGTGTTTCCTCATCCTAATTGATGATTTCAGCCGATACACTAGTGTGTACTTCATTTCCTCCAAGGAGCGGTGCTTTGGCAGGTTCAAGGAGTTCAAGGCCATGGTGGAGAACTAGACAGGCAAGAAAAAGATGACGTAGTGCAGGGACGCCGGTGGAGAGTACCCAAGCAAGGAGTTCCACGACTACCTTGCAAGAAAAGGCTTAAAGGCGTAGCGCATCGCACCATACTCATTGGAGCAAAACGGCGTAGCAGAATGCACCAACTACAAAATCATTGAGCCGGCACACTCCATGCTACACGCGGCTCGGCTCACCTACAACTTTTGGATGGAAGTAGTGAGCACTGCAGTGTACATGAATAACCGTAGTCAAATCAAGGCCTTGGAGCAGATGATGCTGTATGAGGCATGGTTGAGCAAGAAGCCAAGCATGGGTCACCTTTGCGTAATTGGAAGCTTTGCACACATGCACGTGCCAAAGGAGAAGCAAGAAAAGTGAGACACAAGAGTGTGCAGATGCTGATGATTGGCTACGACGTGGCAAGCATAGCGTGTTACCCCTAAAAGATGGATACAGGCCACGTCATCATCTCTAAGGATTTCGTCTTCAACGAGAGCAGCGTCATCGGCACCAACATTGTCTATGAAGATGCAGTAGAAGTAGTTGCTCACGAGGCAGTGGGAGCACATATCCTTCTTGACCCACTCTCTCCTGATCCTTCCTCCATTGTGACAGTGGGAGAACAAATCTACTCTCCCATGTCTGATGCAATAGATATAGCAACCTCATTGGCAGAAGAAGATGAAGGAGATGCAGCACTACCAGCAGCAGCAGTTGCACCACCAGCAGCGTGCCAAACACTTGCTAATACTCCAGCACCAGGTCGCAAGTACCCTCTTGGGTTGCACTACAAACCTTGTGAATGCGGCCATTTGTGGATGCTGCATAAACTAGAATAGACGAACGTCGCAGTTGTATCTTATTTAAATTAGCGAACATCATACAGGGAGGCCATGGCTGCACCTGATGCAGCAGATTAGGCGCAAGCCGCGTAGTAGGAGATAAATGCGTAGTTAGACAATGGCACGAGGGAGCTAACAGAGCGTCCACCCAACCATAAGGTGAGCAAGTGCAAGTGGTTGTTCAATAAAAAGCGTGGAGCACATGGCAAATTAGAACAGCTAAAGACAAGGCTGGTTGCCAAGGGCTACTTGCAGTAGGACGGCATCGAATACACAAAAACCTTCACTCCTGTTTCCAAGTTTGCCACTGTGTGTACACTCCTTTCCAATGCAGCAGCAGAGGACTTTAAGGTCAACGACATGGATATCAAGATGGCGTTCCAAAGTGGTGATTTGGAGGAGGAGATATACATGGAGCAGCCAGAGGGGTTCGTCATAGATGGCCAGGAGAACCTGGTTTTCAAAGTGTAGGAGTCGCTGTACGGCCTCAAGCAAGCATCGCGTGCCTAGAACGAGCAGTTAGATACGTTATTGTAGTGCATGCGGTTTGAGTTCATCAAGTGTGACTATAGCGTCTATCGCAAGCAGCATGAGCATGTGGTCCTTATCATAATCGTGTATGTGGATGACATGCTCCTCCTTCCTAACAGCATGTTTGCTTTTCGGAGTTCAAGGAGGCCATGCAGAAGCGCTTCCAAATAACTGATCGTGGGGAGGAGTCATACTTCCATAGAATCCACATCACGCGTGACCGCAAATCATGCTCTCTCTCATTGCAGTAGAGCCGCTACATCAATCATGTCTTGCAGCGGTTTGGCATGGCAAATACCAAACCCATCGACACGCTGCTAGAGACACGGCTCTACCTCGTGAGCTTCAATAAAGAGCAGATTTGAAGCAGAAGTACCAGAGTGATGTTGACAGCCCTATGTACGTAATAGTTAAAACCAGGCTCCACCTTGCACAGGTTATTAGCGCCATGATTGAGCACATGGCAAGCCCCGGACCTGATCACGAGAAGGTAGCGAATCTACCGCTACCTTGCTGGAACCAAAAACACCGCCATCACCTACTACGGCAATGACAGCAACATTATCAACCATACAGACGCACATTGATCTTTAAATAATGAGGACCCCAAGTCCATCTCTGGACATGTGTTCCTCATGAGTGGTGAGGCCATCAACTGGTGTAGCAGATGGCAGGTGGGGGTGGCCACCTCAAGCATAAAAGCTGAGTATGTCTCTCTTGGCTTTAGAGCCAAGGAAGCGGTTTGGCTTTAGCGTCTCATGGCAGAGATGAGTGGGAGTGCAGCACTCCCTGTTCGTGTGCGTGTCGACAACCAGACCGTAATCGCTCTCGCGAAGAATCCTTAGCACCATGCACGTACCAAGCTCATTGACATCACGTGTCTCTTCATCAGGCAAATGGTGCAACACTGATATCATGCTGGAAATCACTCCAATCAACAAGCAGGTTGCTGAGTTGTGTACCAAGCCAGTGACCCGTGAGAAGTAGTAGTTTTGCATGAAGGCATGTGGGCTGAGCCCACTCTGGCTGCGGCAAAATGGGAGATTGTTGGGAAAAGAGCAATCGAGCTTAGTTTCAAGTCCACAAGAGCAACTTACATGAAACTACCAGATGTCTGCTTTGATCCTTAATCCGACTTCACTCTTGGAAGGATCATTTAGCAATATGTCTATGGTCCATGTTTGAGGCTGATCCAACAGTCGGATTGGGAGATATGAATTTTCAAAAACTTTGAGGTCATCGACCATCGATATCTGGGTGACCATGGGCGATGGCTCCATGCATGACACTGAGAAAATAAGAAGGAAGCAGGTCCAAGGTCAAGACATGATGGGAGAATTATTCAAAAAGGTCCTACATTATTGGGTTGCTTGGTCAGAGTGTGCTGACTAGAAAAAAGGTACCTATCCTTACCTTTTAGGTGAGGTGAGATCGTTGTGTGCTAGCCATGGACACATGGCGATTCTCCATGTGATTTGGGGTTATGTGACCACAAGGAGTGTGCCACGAGAGCATTTCCTATCTCTATAGGTTGTGTGTGGGTGTTACGCCTGATTGCTAGGCTTGTTTCCTCTCTTGTGTGAGATTATAGAGTCTAGTGTTTGAGCGTTAGCCTTCATGGCTAAGTGGTGTGACTTGTGACAGGGCTGACTTACCCAAGCTCTAGCTTTACATGTACTCTATGATTCTGAGTGATTCAATAACTATTCTTCAGCACAAGTGATGCCCTTTGAGTCCCACATGTTTGGTGCTCCAAGGCTCCTTCTCTCCTCCACTTCCAAGAAACCCCAATCCCCTCAGCATGCAACACATTATCATCACCCAAAGCAATCAAAGAGGCATGAATGGAGAGCAGCTGTGTAAACCTATCCTTGTGATGCATCAGGCTATTTGTACACCAAGAGCCTGATGCATCAAGATCCTTACGCATCACAAGAATATGTTTACGCATCTTCTCCCCATTGCCCTTAAACTGATTGCTTTCGTTGATGATAAGGTGGTGTATGCTGAGGAGATTCGGATTATGGAGATGTGGTTGGAGACCCCGCGTAGCATTGAAGTGGGAGTGTTCCATGGTGTGCTCTGAACACCAAATAATGCGTTCAACCTTCTCTCGGTGTCCTCTCTCACCAACACAAGACTTCGAATGGTCTTTGAAGACAACTATGGCTACATTCGCGACAACAAAATGGGGGAGGAGTTGGCCAGGTTGGTGAAGGAAGACGATATGTATTGCCTCTTGGGGGCAACCAAGATCCCGCGCGAGCATAGTCTTGCACCTGTGGTGCACGCCACAGATGGCAAATCTTACATGCGCGCTACGGCCACATTGGTATGCGTGCCTTGCAGCAACTTCAAACAAAGCACATGGTGCATGACTTGCCCGCCATATCTAACTTCGAACAGCTATTGTGCATCGGGTGTTTTGAGGGGAAGAAGGATCCCAAGGCGCTCTCTTAAGCACGCAAAGGAGGTGCTGGAGCTAGTCCACACAAACTTGTGTGGCCCGATGGAGACCCAGAGATTAGGAGGGTTTGGGTACTTTCTCACCATCATTGATTATTTCAAAAGTTACAGTGTTGTACACTCCCTTTCCTCCACGCACCATTGCCTTGATAGGTTGAAGGAGTTCAAGACAATGGTTGAGAACCAGAATGGCAAGAAGTTCAGGGCGTTACACAGTGACCGCGGTGGATAATACCTGAGCAAGGAGTTCCGAGACTACCTCGCAGTAGTAGGCATCAAGGTGTAGCCGGCAGCGCCATACTCATTGCAACAGAACAACGTAGGAGAACGCGCCAAGCGTACCATTGTTCTGTTGGCGCGCTCCATGCTGCGCGCGGCTCGACTCATGCATGACTTCTGGGCGGATGTTTTCAGCACTCTGGTGTACATCACAAACCGCAATCCAGCCCGGGTCCGAGAGCAGATGACGCCGTACGAGGCGTGGTTTGGTAAGAAGCTGAGCGTGGATCACCTTTGCATGTTTGGCAGCTTGGCGCACATCCATGTGCCAAAGGAGAAGCGGCAGAAATGGGACGCGAAGAATGCACAGATGCTAATGATTGGCAATGATAGGGTAAGCAAGAAGTATTGTCTCTACAAGTGGGATACTGGCCACGTCGTCGTCTCCAGGGATGTTGCTTTCAGCAAAACTAATATCATCAGCACCAACATCATCTACAAATACGCAATAAAGCTAGCAGCTGATTAAGCTGTGGGAGCGAACAGTCTCCCTGACCCCATCTCTTCTGAACCTCCCTCCATGTGATTGTGGGATAACCACTCAATTCTCCCATGATGTATGCAGAACATACAACGGCCTCATGGGTAAAAGTAGAGGCAGAAGATGCACCAACATTTAGAGGACTTGTTGTGCAAGCAGCATCGCGCCTGCGCCTACTAAGACTTAAGTACAAGGTCGAAGGTACCCTTGTAGAGTGCGCTACAAGCCTGGTGAGCACGGGCATTTCTGGATGCCTGAAAAACCACACCAAATGAAGGTCGCAATTGTAGTAGACTGTGATGAACCGCCGTCGTACAAGAAGGCCATGGTTGCACTTCATGTAGCAGACTGGGCAAAAGCCATAAAGCAGAGATATAGTCGCAGCTCGATAATGGTACGTGTGAACAAACCAGGCGTCCACCTGGACAAAAGGAAATCAAGTGCAAGTGGATATTCAACAAAGAGTGGCGCAAGTGGAAACCTCAAAAGTACAACTTGAGGCAGGTCACCGAGGGCTGCTCGTGGCAAAAATGCATCGATTACACGGAAACCTTTGCTCCTTTTCCAACGTTTGCCTCTATGCGCACGCTCCATCCTTATGTAGCAGTTGAGGACATCACAATTTACCACATGGATATCAAGACGTCATTCTTGAACAGTGGCTTGGAGGAAGAAATCTACATAGAGCAGCAGAAGGAGCTCATCATACATGGCCTTGAGCATTTCGTTTGCAAGTTCCAGAAGTCGCTGTACAATCTCAAGCAAGCGTAGCTTGCTTGGCACTATAAATGGGATGTGGCGCTAGAGTGCATGGGTTTTGAGTGCAACAAATGTGATTACAGTGTCTATTGTTGGCAGCATGGTCATGAAGTACTCATCATTATCGTTTATGTGGATGACATGCTCCTCCTTTCCAATAGCATGTTTGCTCTGCAAGAGTTCAACGAGATCATGCGGGAGTGCTTCCACATGTCCGATATTAGGGAGTCATCATACTTCCTTGGAATCTCAATCATGCGTGACCGCAAATCACGCTCTCTCTCTATACACCAGAGCCACTACATCAAGGATGCCTTGAAGTGGCTCGGAATGGCATAGGCCAAACCCATCAGCATGACGCTAGAGACATGAAAGAACATCGTGAGCTTCAACAGGGAAGAGGATGTACTTGAGCGGGAGAAGTACTAGAGCGCCGGTGGTAGTCTCGTATACCTGATGGTGGCAACCAGGTCGGACCTCGCACAGGCTGTAAGCGCTTTGAGCCAGCACATGGCAAACCCTGGACATGAGCTCCTGAAGGCAGCGAAGCAAGTCTTCCACTACCTTAAGGTCTATAGTAGCAAGTTCCATGAAACTATCAGATGATGTATCCAATCGTCAATCAATGTTTTCTACTAGAATGATCAGATGGCAGAATTACATACGGTTGAAGTTTCAGGCCGATCCAACGGTCGGAGTGGGACATGAATTTTTTATGTTTCTCTGGTCATGGACTGCCGGTACCTGAGGGACCATGGGCGATGGCTCCATGCCTTAACATGAGAAAACAAAAATGCAAGAGGTCCAGGGTCGAGAAGTGATAAGAGGAGTATCCAAAGAGGTCATAGATTCTTGAGTTGCCTTCTCAAAGTGTGCTGACTAGGAAAAAGGTACCTCTCCTTACATTTTAGGCGAGGTGATATCCTTGTGTACTAGCAATGGACACATGGCGATTTTCCATGGGGACGTTGGTTATGTGACCACTGGGAGTGTGCCATGAGAGCATTTTCTAGCTCTTTAGGTTGTGTATAAGTTCTGAGCCTGATTGACAAGCTGATGTCCTCTCTTGTGTGAGATTTTGGACTATAGTGTGTGAGCCTTAGCCTCCATGGCTAAATGGTGTGGCCTCTGAGAGGGCTGACTTGCCCAAGCTCTAGCTCTATATGTAATCCATCATTTGGAGTGGTTCAATAGCCCTTATCAAGCACAATCATTGCCCTTTGATTCCCACATGTTTACTCTCACTGTCTCATTAGTTGTTTGTTCAGTTGCTTCATCACAAGCAATGTTGGTGCTGATGACATTGCTCTCGTTGAAGACGAGATCCCTGGACATGATGACATTGCTTGTATCCCTTTTGTAGAGGCGATAGGCCTTGCTTGCCACGTCATAGCCGGTCATTAGCATGTGGGCGCTCTTTACGTCCCATTTTCTTGCGTCTTTTTGAGTACGTGCATGTGCGCCAAACTGCCAAACGCGCAAAGATGACCCACACTCGGCTTTATGCTAAGTAATGCCTCGTACGATGTCATTTGCTCCAACGCCTTGGTTGGATTGTAATTCTTGATGTATAATGCAATGCTTACTGCTTTGGCCCATAAGTCATAGGTAAGTTGATCCTCCTGAAGCATGGAGCAGGTTCACTCAAGGATGGTGCGGTTGGCACGTTCTACTATACTGTTTTACTGCCGCGAGTATGGCGTAATGCGTTGCACTTTATGCACGCTGCTGCAAGGTAGTCTCTGAAGCCTTTGTCGCTCTGCAACACGTTCATCTCCTTACCCGTTTAGTTCTCCACCGTGGCCGTGAACTCCTTTAACTTGTTTAAGCACTTATCTCGGGAGGAAAGGAAGTACACTGTAGTGTAACGGCTGAAAAAATCAATCAAGTATCAAGAACAGGGTCCTACCTTAGGCAATGGTATAAATAACAGGGTCTAACACAATAGTCTGCGCCAACTGCTCATGATATTGCAACCAAGAGATGATATCAACCTCAAAGCCAATGTCCCACACTGAGCAATTCATAGGAATCACTTCCTTGCACTATGTCGATAACACCTAGCCATGTTTGCGCGAGGAGAAAACTCTTTGGATTTAGACCAACCAATGCTTCTTTTGTATATGCCTCTGGTGGAGAACTCTGTAAGTGGTTTGAAAGGTGACAACTGTCCTTATTGACACACAACTAACATATTCTTCTAGTCCTATAGCCAGCCTCTAGCCTAGGAACACAGTGGCTCCTTGGATGAGCCGCTTTGTGGACCGTTTTGATAGTATCATTCCCCTTGCATACATGGCGCTCTGTGTGACCGCCATATGACGCTAACTACAAGGAAGGACCTTGAAATATTTTAAGATGTCTCTTAGAACCTTTATGTCCCCTTCTGGTCAAAAATAAAACTAGTCACTGGGTTGGGGTTTGACCGAATGACCTCTTCCTCCATAGACTATCTCTTGAAAGTCTACGCCACAATGAGATGTCCTAGGCAGTTTTTGCAAGCTAAACAATCCAGTTTAGACCAAGGGGAACTTCTCTAAAGGAGGAGTGCATGCCCTATCTATTTTGACTAGACTTGGATGTCTTACACCAAGAGAACAGTACATGCCTGTCATAATCGTAGTGATGGACAAGGAGCATATCAGGTCAACAAACTCTCCTTTGCACCACTTTCCATTAGTTATGAGACATTTTCTCTCTCTAGCAGTCTTCGCGTCAGTCCTTGTCCGCTGCGTTGACCATACCGATGCCTTGAGTACCTGCCGAATCCAATTCCTTGTCCATGTCCTTAGCGACAAGCTCGAGTTAATAGTAGTACCTTATGTCGATGTGCTTTACTCGCCGAGATATGACATGAAAAGTACCATTTTCATGGTATTTTTGTTGTTGATGCGGACCTTTGTTGCCTCCGTTTATGGTACTTTCATCCCAGCAAGCAAACTATATAGCCACTATGTCTCCTTGCATGCTCATGACATGGCGATGTACTCTGCCTCAGCGGTAAAGAGGGAGACAGAGCCTTGCTTTTTGCTCACCCAAGAGACTCCACCACCGTTTTTAAGGTACATAAAGCCGGAGGTGGACTTTCTGTCATCGATTTCCCCTCCACAATTAGCATATGTGTAGCACACAAGCTGTAGTGGGCGGAGGCGGCAAGGACAACAACGTACGTCATGAATCTCATGCCAAACAAGCCCCTTAAGGACAAGGAGAGCAAGGCGTGGAAGATGCCACAATAGGTGTGGAGCGGGAGGAAGCAAGCGTTGGGTCACCTCCGCACGTTTGGCTGTGTTGCACATGCAATAGTGCAGGCACGTGGGGGACGGAGCAAGCTAGACCCGCATACCCGCCGGTGTATATTCCTTGGATATGAGAGTGGAAGCAAGGCCTACCGACTCTTTGATCCAAGGAGGCAGCAGATTGTGCGGAGTCGGGACGTCACGTTTTACAAGAAAAGCCGTTGGACAGACAAGGAGGTAGGTCTCTCCAAGTGGGGGGAGTGGATGCCCCTCCTTGAGGGGGGGACGCCGGAGGACGTGAATGAGGATGACGTCCTCACAGTTGGACTTGCCGGAGAGGATCGCCCGAGGGATGTGCGACCGGTAGAATGTGTTCCGGCCAGTTCGGACAAAGAATGCAAAGCACCGGAGATGGATATGGAGGCGGGGAATCGACCGATGTCTCCAAGGTCTCCAAGAGAGGGGGTGCAGGCGCTTCAAGAGGATGGCGCCACAAGGGGACAGCAACAACAACAGCCGCCTCAAGAGCCTCGTACGAGAAATCGTGTGCGAAGAAGGACAAAAAGGTACGATGCCGACAAGGACATGTGGACAGGGTTCGCACAAGTCTTCTTCACACAAGAGGAGCGTGAGTGTAGCACTGCACAAGAAGGATGGGGCTGAGTGAGGAGGAGCAATAAAATGTAAGCTTGCCTCGCGTGAGGAGAAAGGCTCCTGAGTTAAAGATTAAGCATGGACAACTGCCATGGGTGATGCGCACGGGGGAGATTGTTGGAGTAATGCTCCTCACCATGGCAGGAGTGACTCAAAAAAGGAACACCAAAAATACAAGCCAAGGTGGCTTCGTGGTTAATGGTGTTTACCTATAGAGGTAGGGGCCCGAGTTCAAGTTGCACAAGATGAATTTCTTTCCTGCCTTAAGGGAGATGGAAAATAGATGCCAGGAAGCTAGCTCAGCCTCTGGAGTTCCTCTTTAAGTTTCCAGGAGGCCAGGTGAGGGTCCAGGAAGGTGGCACACCTTCTAGAAGGGGTGACTTGTCCTCCAATGCATCTATAGGTGTCTTGATCTTCTGGACACCTTCCCGCTTACTAGAAGCAAGCAGCGCAATATAGGAATGGGCAGAAGCCTCTGGAGGAGGTAATGGATACCTTCCTAGGTGGGAAAAGGGACAGCCTACCAATAGACACTCTAGAAGCCATAGAGTCTGCTAGGAAGCTTCAAATGTGGCATGCTTTGGTGTTCTAAAAGGCTTGGATCAGTGGCTATAACATTCAAATGCTTGTGGGCCTTGGTGAAATGTTTATTCCTAGTCAATTGAGGCCAAAACTATTGCCTCAATCTCCGACCAGTTTTTTGCCATCCTTGCAACCACTTGCTTCCACAGTTTTAGTCTCTCCAAAAAGAGTCACTGGAGTGAACCAGCCACTGCTAGGGACCCTCAAGGGTGCACTCTTACCCTCAGGCCAACACCAATTCCGCTGCTGCTCTGACCAGAAGGGGGATTGTTGCCATGACAACTGTACAGTACAAGATTGGCTGAAATCTTAGCATTACTACCGATATGATGCATGGCCTGGTTGCGCGCGTACTTGGACAGTGCCTTGTATGTCAAATCCTCCTCCTTCCCACCGCCAAAGATCGTGATCTAAGGACCCCTGCTTTGAGGTAGCAGCACGAGGAGGATCATGGCCTGCATGTTGGTGTGAATTTCCAATTTTATTTGTGTCACTTGCTATAAATGGTCCATAGAATTGCAATAGGAAGTCCGAAATCCAGTCCCCCTTGCTCAGCCTGATCAAAATCAGCTTTAAAAGGATGAAGAGGCGATTTGCAAGAGCTATTGATAGGTGTAAACATGCAAGTTTCTTAAAGGCCTTTGACGCATGTGTGATACCTTGGATGTGGACATGTTATGACTTGTGCACTGATGTCACTAGAATTGCAAGTGCCACGTCATTTTTGACACTCCATGCCTCACATCTAAGATGTAATTTGGAACGTTCAACCTCTTCGTCAAGGAAGAACTCGAAGAAGCCACAAACCCTAATGACAGTACTAAAAGTGCCATTTCCACGAGGAAAACCATATCCCTCTAAACGTTGATATCCCACGACTGAGTTGCTCAAGAGTGAGCGTTGCAGATGTCGACATACTGCTTTTCTAGTTCTATACTGTTCTCATACATAAAGGCTGATTTAAGCTCATGTAGGCTGTTACCCTTCGTAGGCTGTTGTCTACTACCATTTCAGAATGTACAAATCCATTGCTTAGCCTTTACTCCTTGATTACCTACATATAAAGAAGAACACACACAAGTGAACCCAGGGTCGTGCCTCTCAGGGCAAAGTGTATCCGCGTTAAGGCTGAAGGCTCGTAACTCCAACATCAAAACTTATCCTTGTTCCTTATTTACTAAGAGCCATCACACGCTCTTATAGCTGATGGAGCATAGGGAGCTCACGGGGCTGATACGTGCTCCAAGACAGAGAGGGGTAGAGAGTGCGCAGAATCCTGCCTTACAACTAGTTGCTATGGGCCAATAGGTTTTGTCAAGCCTCCCATACAGGGAAGCTAACCTGACGTCCATCTGGTCTATCGCCTAGTTGTTTTTGTGACAACAATGCCGAGAGAGCGGATAGAGGCAAGGGTCACGACGGGCGTGAACATCTTATCTTACTCACAGCCCGGGTGTTAAGAGAACCCCTTAGCGACTACTAAGGGTCCACACAGGTTCCAGGAACTGCATTGCCGAAACCGTGGTTCCGGTTATGGAACTCGAACCACGGTTCCAGTTCCAGCATTCTGGAACCGTCCACGTACCGCGGTTCTTGAGCCCAGTTCTACAGAGGGGATAATGAGTGGGGAGGGGGGAGGATTTAGGTTTTTTTTGCTGATCTGGCACCCTTTGAGGCCATGTACGCACACCAATCAATTACCCAAATTCAATTATGGAGTGTGGAAGGTCTTTATCATTGTCTTTTGGAAACAAAACATGGTAGTGGTAGCCAATAATGCTTCATGCTTGAGAAGGAATTGTGTGAAACCGTGACTAGAACACGCTTGCGTGAGGAACCGCGGTTCCATAACAGGAACCGCGGTTCCGGTTCTGGGCTAGAACCAGAACCACGGTTCTGGTTCCATTCTCAGAACCGCTATTCTGTACCGGTGTGCAATCTTCGCGGCTACCTTTGACTTGAAATTGTCAATGCTACCGCCTTGCTTCTTCTTCACTCGGAGGACCCACATAGATCCCTCCACGTGGGCTTTGTTGGGTCTGTCCACCAGTACCCATGTGTGGTTCTCGGCAATGGATGCGAGCTTACAATCCACTGCCCCCTTCCACTTTGCCGCGTCTGGACCATTCACGGCCTCTATAAATGTGGATGGCTCTCCTTGAGCCATGAACAACCAGGTTAGGCCTGTCCAACCATCCTTACACCGCAAAGGTACTCTCTTTGGTCGCTGACTGCGCCAGGGTAGTGGTGCAGCTTCTTGGTTTGGTGCTAGTGCTAACACAGGTGGTGGTTTGTCGCCATCGTCCTCGTCATCATCAGAAGAGTCGTCAGACTCGAGGTCAGACTCGAAAGCCCCGCACGCCTCGGTATTGGCATCCATGTCAGATGTTGCGTCATCCTCCACAACTGCTCTCCCATTCCCACCACCTACTGCCAAAGAGGGCCAGTTGTTGGTTGCTTGGTCTCCACACTCAAGGAATACTATCCTCTCTACTGCTTTGGGAGTAAGGGTCGGGTCCTACAGCCCTCCTTTTTTAATGGTGCGTGCGTCAAACACGACGTCAGGGCTCCTCACAAGCTTGCCAGCTGCCTGGTCCCAAAGACAATAGGCTTTGTTTGACTTGTTGTATCGAACGATGATGCACTTCTTGGAGCATGCATCAAGCTTGCCTCCACCTTTTACGAACGAGATCTTCACCCATGCAGTTGACGGAAATACCTTCCGATGATAGGAATTGAGTTTCTTTCCCGACCATGCTTCCTGTGGGGTCTTCAGCTGCTTGTCGTGCTCCTTTCAATGCTTCTCTGAGGTGGTCATTGGTTCGAGGTTCAAGAGGTAGCAATCCATTGTTGCTGCTTCAGCCCAAAAGCGAGGTGGGAGCTTGGCGTTGAAGAGCATACTTTCCACCATGCTGAGTAGGATCTGGTTCATCCTGTCGGCAACATTACTGCTTTGGGGGTTGTAAAAGGTGGTTTGTTTGTGGCGGATGCCATGATGCTTCAGCCAGGGCTTGCATGCCTCGTAATGACCCCTGTTGTCACTTTCAAGTGTCTTTTTTTCTTGGAGATTTTCCGCTCCACCGTGGTGATGAACCCGAGGAGCATCTCCTTGACCTCTCTCTATGTTATGAGGAAGTAGATCCACAACTTACAACTATGTTCGTCAATGAAAGCTAGGAAGTACATGCTTCCTCCTATGGTGTGTGGAATGGTCTATACACATCACTGTGTATAAGCTCTAATACATGCTCTGCTCGTTGAACTCCTCCCCTAGACGGCTTCTTCCTTGCTTGTCGCTTGGAGGCATGATTCACGTAGTGTACACTCTCTGCCATGCTTCATGGTGCACCCTTTCATTCCGTGGACTATCTCTTGCTCTTGCATCTTTTGCAGCGTGCTGTTTGTCACATGGCCAAATCGCCAGTGCCACAGCTCATTGTCAGTGTCACTGGTTGTTGTGGCGGCTGAAGCGGTCACCGGTGGTGATTGCGTTGGCTCCGGTGCCACTGTCTTTGTGGCACATGCAAGTCCCTCATCGGACGCCTTGGTAACTTTGGTTTAAAGCACGTAGAGGCCGTCGACACTTTGAACTTGAAGCATGAGATTATCGTTGGTGTACAAAATCTGGATGTCCTTGTTTTTTAGGGCCACCGCTTCCTTGTTGGTGAACACCAATGTCATGTTGTAGTCGGTGATTTGTGAGACGGACAGCAAGCTGGCTGCTAAGGAGGGCATGTACACCACCTTTTGAAGGTTCACCGCCTTCTCTGCACCATTCACGCTGAATGTGATCACCTTGTCCCCTACGCCCATGACTTGGACGATGTCGCGTTTGCACACTTGATGCGCATGACATATTTGGCCATGGAGACAAATCCACCCTTCTCCTTTGATGGGTGGTGGTTGGTGCCCGAGTCAAGGGCAAATGCCTCGGGCCTACGGATCGCTGCACCCTTCATGGGTACCCCCCTACCCATCATGTTGGTGAGCTCCTTCTTCTCCTTTCCACCTTTGTTCTTGCCTTATTTATTGGGACTACGACAGTCCCTAGCCCACTGCCCAGCCTTGCCATTGTTGTGATAGCTGCCGAGCTTATTGGAACTCTTCCCGCCACCATTGCCTTTCCCTCGACCGCCACCGCTTCGGCTGTTTCCTTGACTGGAGCGAGATCTTAGACCTTGTCCACCAAAGGGAGAGGCATATATTGAGATGTTTGCCTCACTACCACTGCGTCGCATGGGCTCGTTGCGGATGTGTTTGGCAACAGCCTCATACGTTAGATGTTTATCCTTCCAACCGCCAAATACGGTGATCGAGGATCCCTAGCTTTTGGATAGCGCCATTAGGATCATGGCACGCATGTTGGAGTTGAAATTCCATTCCATTTGCTGAACCTCTTACAGTATGTTGTCGAACAATTGCAAAAATGCGGATATCGATTCTCCTTCGCTCACCCTCATCAACATAAACCTTTGGAAGATGAAGAGTCGGTTTGCTAGGGTGTTTGATTGATACACCTGTGCAAGTTTTGCGTAGGGTTCGGTAACCAACGTGCATCTTATGACGTGGGAGCGTTGAGTCTCATTGATGGACGTCACAGGAATGGCGAGAGCCATGTTGTTCTTCATTGTCCATGCTGCGATATCAGCCGCATGTGTCGTCATCATCGCATCGGCGGGTTGTGTCTGGTCCCTTTAAGGATGACGAGGTATCCACGCACGTTCATGAGAATCTCAAACTGTCCAAGTGAATTTCGACATACCCGCCTCAAGGCAGGTATGTCCAAGGGAATTTCCGCAAGGGAAACCCAAGACGTAAATTTCCACAAGGGAAACCCTGTCCCCGGGAGTTTGGATCGGATCTGCCATTTCCTACGGTTGCTCGTCTTCTCTTCTTCGCTGCTATTGTGCTTTGTTAAGGGTGATGAGGCTGATGAGGGTGTTGACTACGACAGTTGTCAAAAGTGGAGTTGGTTCCGTTGCATATCCCTCCCGCCAATGATTGCCTAAGGGGATGGTGTCATCGTGAGAGAACAAGCTCAGGGCCGTACCACCTTCAAGAAAGGGGTAGAGTTTAATCTCGTTGGGGCGCGAGGGTCGTGTCCAGCATGGACAAAGCTATTCCTCATCCCCTAGTCCGCCACGTGCTCGCACCCTACCTCAAGACGTTGATGGAGCCGGTGTAGCAGATGGAGCCGTCCAATGGTCGTGTCCCTATTGTTCTTGTACGCCGTGCAAAACCACGCGCTAGTCAATCTTGGAAGCGAGCTTTAGATTTAGCCCATAACACTTTGTTAATGCGCCAGATAGCATCGGTCCAGAAAACGGGTGCCGACATGGAAGGCCGCCAACCGCTCTTGGTATTGCAACAAAAAAACATATCACCCTCCATTGAGGGATCCACACATTAGGTTCGTTTGGTTTGCAATCTCACGAAGTTTGCATGTTGGTCTTTAGTGTCTACCTTTGGTTGGACACTCCGCGAGGAGTCTGAAAGGCAAGAACTGTAAATAGATTCATGCAAGGCATAGGCCTTTGCTAAAGCGTCTGCTTGTAGTGTCTCCACTCAAGCCAACCTCAACCTACAGTCCTACTTGGCGCGTCCTCAGACCGCCAAGTGTCATCCTTTAGGTAGGCTCTAGTAATATTCCTAGAAACTTCTTGTCCCTATTTGGACGAGAAAGAAAATTACAGCTGTTGCGGGGTTAGCATCCGCGACGTTTTGTTTGAGACACTGGTGCCTATTCAACCAAGCCAAAATGGTATGGTTTATATGATGAGCCACAGGACATACCCATCATGGGCAGTGCATTCTTGGCCCATCTCAGAACAGACCAAGGATACATACTGCATATAGCACTGCATGCCTTGTCTGGATGTGTAGCTAGCCAGTTATTCAGTGACAAGGTGCACACTTCTTCAGAATTTCCTACACTCCCTAGCCTGAGAGAACACTTTGCGATGCTCCCTCCCTCCAAACAAGTGGTGGACAATTGCTGCTCAAAGTCATAGTGGGCAAGTCACGTGCCATTTGCTTCATTTGAAGCTACTACTAGGCGCGCATGTTCATTTGGTCAATGCTCTCCTGCCAAATTTTGCCATCTGGAGCCTGGACCACTGTTGCAAGACTTTGCTCACGCGGAATCTTAGTAGGCCCCAAGAGATAGTATATGTCGCCTTCTTTCACCGACCTAGCCAATTCCTCTCAAGTTTCCTTGTCGAGGATGAAGCCATAGTCATCGTCAAAGACGAGGCACCGTCTTGTGTTTGTTAGAGAGGATAAGAGAAGGTTACATGCAACATCAGGTACATGCAAAACGACATGGACCACTCCCCTTTCAATGCCATTTTATGAGCTAACAGTTAAACTTTTCAAATAGTTACAAAACGCAGGGTCTCTAACCACATCTCCTCAATCCGAATCCTCCCACCCTATACCACCTGATCATTGCTTGAGGGGGATGGAGAGCAGCTACGTAAATCACTTTTGTGGTGCATCAGGCTCTTAGTAAAGCATGAGTCCTTTTAACCGTTCAAGATCCGCCTTTTCCGTCTGTGAATATCAGACTTTGCTATGAAGACGCGGTTGCACAATTCCTTGGCCAAGATGATGTTGCCAAAATGACACACGCCTATCAGGTTTTCTACGGCTACTCCTGCTGCTGACGCAATTGTAATTGCTGGTGCTGCTACTGTTGTGGAGATTACTGCTTTTGGTGCTACTGCTTCTGCTCCTTCAGGTCCTTATTGATCTTGAAGCACTTTTTCTTATAGTGCGCATCTCTTTGGCAATCGTGCCTATTGCCTTTCTTCTTTCCTCTTTGCTGCCTAGACTACTGTTGGTGCAGGTTACGTAAGTTTGTGGCCACAAATGTTGCTTCATTACTACCACCGCCATGGTGTTTTGCTTCATTATGACACAATCTAAGCTACACCAGGTGTGTGGAGATGAAGTCGAGGTCAGGAGTCGGCAGGCACTCAAGCGTCTTTGGCACCATGTCATCGCTTGTTGGGAGTTCCCGTAGGGTTTCCGACCGCTTTCAGCTGCTTTGCTAGCTCCTGTCGCATGTTTAAGCATGCATCCATCCCTTCGCAACACTACATTTTCAATGCCATCATATTCTCCTCTAAAGGCATAAGGACTGCCGGATCCTTTGTGTCATACATTTTCCACAATGCCTCCCACCCATCTTTTACAATAGCATTGTCCCTTATACTTTGAAGATGCGGGTTTGAGATGGTGTTAAGAAGTAGCTTTTAGTTATGCCTGTCCTTCTTCTTCCACTCTTCGTATGGTACTCTTGTAGTTGTAGATGAACTTGCATCTGCCAAACCTTTCTGCAGCGTCTTCCTTGCCAACATCTCCACTAGGGTGATACCTCTCGCTTGTGAAGGCGGAGCACGCTTGTTGCCGCTCACCACCTGCCACAAACCCCTCTCCTTCAAAGGGATGCGAGTACGAATCTTCCAAAGTTTTGATATGGTGTGTTTTTTAAGCCTTTCAAAGGATTGGGCTGCTATTACAGCGCTTGCTGCTGCCATTTTCAGCGTTGTAATGCTGAACACCAATCTTAAGTAGCGGCACTACCCCTGCTTCTGTTGTTGCTTCCGCCACAAATCTGTCTCACAAAAAATGGACACTGGAGGCCATCACACTTTGAATTTGAAAATCCTGAAGCCATCACTTGAAAATGCATCTCAAACCCTTTGCAATCGACGCATATAACAGGGACATCAACAAGTGATTCTCATAGACATGCCCTCTTGAAACATGTTATGGTAAACATGTCAATTTTCATGTGCTATTTTTTAAAGTTGATAAACAAATGAGATACTTATGGTCATTTCAAATCAACAGTCCTACTTAGTGAGAGGAGTGTAGCCTTGGACGACCTCGTTTTCAGCATAACTCTTACATCCAGTGCTTGATTATTGTAACATTGGGCTGGTTGAGCGCTTGTCTTGGGAACTTGAATATCCACTGATTGCAAAGTTGGTGACGTTTTCACCCAAAGTCGTCACTCTCAAAGTGACCTCTTGCGCTGGCTGAAAGTGGCAGAGGGTCGATCTCATACCAAGTGTTAGAATTAGAGGAGAGAGAGAGCATTGCAGAATCAAACAAGTATGACTCAAAGGACATCAGTTGTACTGAAGTATCGATGTTGAATCACTCAAAACCATGGAGTACATATAGAGCTAGAGCTTTGGCAAGTCAGTCCTCTCACAAACCAAACCCAGCCATTGACACTAAGGCTCACACACAAAAGTCCGTAATCTCACACAAGAAAGGAAATCAACATAGCAATCGGGGTGACCACTTACACATAGCTTAGATAGCTAGAAAATTCTCTCATGGGATACTCCTAGTGGTCACATAACACAAACTTCCATGGCGAATCACCATGTGTCCATGACTAGCACACAAGTATCTCACCTCACCTAAAATGTAAAGAAAGAACCTTCTCCAAGTGAGCACACTCTCAAAAGGCAATCCAAGAATCTAGGACCATTTTGGATATTTCTCTCATGAGATATTGACCCTGGACTTCTTGTCCCTTTTCTTTTCTTAGGCTAAGGCATAGAGCCATCACCCATGGTCATCTAGACACTGGCGCTCGATGAACCCAAATACATCGAAAGTTTGTATCTCTCAATCTGACTATTGGATCGGCCAAAAAATTTGGCCGTGGACGTATTGCTATCGGATCTTTCCAATGGTGAAGGCTGGTTGACGATCCATGAAATCATTTGCTCTCGTGGGCCTTAAACTAACGCGAATGCTCATTTTCCAACATCTTTGTCTTAAAGAGGTACATCCACATATTGCAACTGTGGTCATAGATGAAGGTAAAAATTCATTTGTTGGCGCCACTCAAAGGAGTGTGGAATGGTCTCAGATTGTTCCTGCACGTTGCCCATTACAGTCAAAGGGCTTTCTTGTTGCCGTGCCCTGTAAGCATGGCTCACACAGCTTCGATGCTTTCCCTCATCCTTGAGTTTGCATCCTTCCATCTCATGAATCACTTCATGCCAGTGCATTGCTTGCAATGTGCTCTCAGCCACATGGCCAAACCGCCTATGCCACAGCTCATCATCTCTGTTGGCTGAGTTGACCTCCATGGTGACGGCCTATTGTGCAACATCTGGCTTTAGAAACGTTGCCTCTTCAACCGCTGCATATCCCTCATTTGTACTCTCAAGGACCCTTGTGTGAAGCATGTAGAACCCTTCAAATCTTTGGACCTATGCAAAAAGATTCTCCTTGAAGTGAGAGATATTGATGTCCTTGTTCTTGATAATCACATCCTCCTCCTCCTCCGTGAACATGACAGTCATATCGGGATTGGAGATTTTGGACACCGACAAGAGGTTTGGTGCAAAAGACGTCATGTAGACAAAGTTATTTAGCTTCAAGTTTCTTTGAGCATCGTAAACATTGATGGTAGCCAACTCATCTCCCTCGCCTTGCGCATGGACAAGGTTGCTACTGGAACACATGAAGTGACATTCGGCTTCCCCAGTGGAGATGAACCCATCCTTGTCCCTTGAAGAGTGGTGGTTTCTGCCAAAATCAGGGCCGTAGGCTCCACGCTTGAGTAACGCCGTTCTTTTGGTTGTCGGCATGCTCTCAACCATCATGTTTGTCAACGTTTCTGCCCTTTTCTTTGCCCTTGTTTCTACCACCATGATTTGTGTCTTCCTTCTCAAGAGTCCTACACTCCCCTGGCCAGTACCCAAGCTTGCCACAGTTATGGCACTTCCCAAGACGCTTTGAACCCTTTCCACTGTAATCATTGCCTTTTCCTCTACCGCCATTGCTTCTGCTAATCTGTTGATCAGAAGGGGAGTTGTAGCCACAACCATAGCACTGAGTACCATAGGCTAAAATGCAAGCCGCACTATCACTATGACCCATGGCCTCGTTACACACGTACTGGGACACTGCCTCATACGTCAAATCCCTCCCTTAACAACCGCCAAAGAAAGTGATTAAAAGGACCCAAACTCTCAGGTAGCGCCATGAGGAGGATCATGGTGTCCATGTTGGTGTCGATTTCCCTGTTCATTTTGGTCACATACTATGGGAGTCATTCAGAGAGCTATAGGAAGTCCGGAGTCAAATGTCCCTTGCTCGTTTTCATTGAAATCAGCTTTTGAAGGATGAATATGCAACTTACAAGAGCTGTTCATTTATGTACATGTGCAAGCTTCTCATAAGCCTTTTTTACATGTATGATACCTCGGAGGTGTACATGCTGTGACTCATGCACCTATATCACAAGCATCGCAAGCGTCATGTCATTTTTGACATTCTACGCTTCATATACAGCATTTGTTTTTACAGGTTCAACCTCTCCAAAGAACATCTTGAAATAGCCTCGCACTCCCATTACAATCTCATATTGCCATGTCCACGAGGGAAAACCTATTATTGTGAACTTTGACATCCCGCCGTTGGCCTTCTCAAGAGTGAGCATCGTGGGTGTGGTCATACTACTTCTCTGCTTCTTTGGTTCTCTGCTTCTCTTATTCTCAACTTTGTCTATGTTGACACAGGCAAATGTAGGCTGCTGTCTCATTCTCCTTTAGAAGGTGGACATTTGTTGCTTGACCCTTAGCCACTCATTGCCTGCAAACAAAAAAGAACGCACGCGAGAAAACCCAGGGTCGTACCTCCAAGGGCAGAGCTTATTCTGGTTTGGGCTAACTGGTTGTACCTCCAAGGGTAGAGGTTATCCTTGGCCCTTGTTTGCTAACTGCAAGTACCCACCATTGGAGCTGAGGGAGAATATGGAGCACATGCAGCTGATGGAGCTCATGGCGCTGGAGCGTGCTTTGAGAAGGGGAGGACGAAAGAGTACGCAGAATCGTGCCTTACAACTTGTCAGTGTGGACCCATAACCCTTTGTCAACTTGCCTAAGGGGACGGTCTAGAAAACGGGCTCGGAAACGATGGTTCACGCCAAATGCTCTTGGTATTGTAACCAATTGATGATATCACCCTAAGAACTAAGGTTCTACATGTTGACATTGTGTGCCCGTTGCCATGAGTGCCGTCGATTATACTCCCTGGTTAGACTACGGAGGAGTGGTTGAACACATGATCTGACTTTTGATTTGGATTGCCTTGATTTTTCCATGCTGGAACAAGCTTTGAATCGCTCAATTTGGGTGAGTATTCATAAAGATGGCCCCATCCAAATCTCGGGTGGTCGGCGGGTGGAATCTGGGTCTGCGCCATGGATGAGGGGATAGTTCCACCGCGGTGGTCCGAGTTCAGGTCCAACGGGCTCCAAAGACACCATGGCCATGAAGGAAGGGACGTGGATGGTCTCCTAGACCAGGGTGAACTTCCCCCCACATTGGAGTGCCACGAAGGGCGCTTCCACAAGCCACCGTCGAAGCGCCTTCCGTCACTCCTGTTCGTGGGCATGGTGGGTGGCTCCACCATAGGTTGCTTTGACGGCCATAGCATGGGCTCTAATGCTGCGTTTGGACTTGCTTGGATGCGTTGGAAAGCTATGATCATACTCTATTCGAATCTGATGTAGTTTCATCATGCTAAGTAACAAAAACCTGTTTCAATTTAGATATACTGAATACAACGTGTTCTGTCCACTCACATCCGCGATCCTTCTGCTCCACACCCTTCACCACTGGTGTCTACTGGGTGCCCCAAACCTTGGTAGCATGAATCATTGAGATATAGGCATCCTTGAGGGTGTGTGCACATCCACTAGAGCCAGCAAATGGGTTATGGGCCCACGTTCCTAGAAGGACCCGAGCTCATCATCTGTCACGCTACTGCCGTGCGCCATGGCAACGACCGAGCAAGAGAGCAGTATACACGTCCTCCCGCCTGACGAGAGGGACTTCCCATTGTGGAGGTGGACCAGGGAGGTCTATCATGATGACAAGGGACTGCTTGAGCTGGTCAGAGGCGAAGAGAGAGCTCCTGCGGCATCCACGACGGTCATGGAGGTGGAGGCTTTTAAGAAGGGCAACAATGAGGTGCTTGCTCGGAACGCAACATCGTTCTGCCTAAAACAACGCGTGCATGTCCAAGGATGTAGGATGGCCACGAAAGCTTGCGCATGGCTCTGCAACCACACTTCTCATCATGTCTTCAGAAACGCATCCTCCTCATCAAACAGCTTTTCACCCTCCAAGGTCACGAGGAGACCAGCCCGTCGGAGCTCGCGCAAGAGGTGAAGTCGATGGTGTCCCGATGTCATCAGGCAGGATGGGCTATCGACTCCGAATAGCAAGTAGCGGCGCTCCTTTTGCCCCTTTGTACCAGCTCGGCCTCTACGATCACCACTGATGGTGATCTACAGGACAAAATGATGATGTTCGAAGGCATGCCTTGGGTATGCAACCTCCACAACCTCCTAGGGGGAGCAAAAGGTGAACGAACAAACAGGGGCTGCCGCCATACACCACAATGGATGTGATGTACTTCAAAGAGGCAAATAAGAGGTGGATGAATCGGTCAAGACGAAGGGTTTTGCAACAAGGAGGCTTGAAGCACCTGACCTGGCCACAAAGGTGCTGTCCGTGAGTCACCTCGTCAAGGAGGGACTCGAAGTTACCCTCACAAGGAAGGGCTGTCTCCTAAAAGAGGAGGGTAATGGACGTGTCGTGGCACGTGGTGCATACAAAAGAGGTGTGTACCGGTTTGTGCCGACGCCCTCAGAAGGAAGAGCAATGACTACGACATGGACAGCCGTCAAAGCAAGGAAGCGGTTGCAGCTACATCCAAGAAGGGGCTACCTGAGGGTGTAGTGGGTGGTATGGAGTGTACCATCGAGGCTAAGTCGGGATATCTGGACCAAAAGGCACGCCATGCAACGGGTCGCCGGGTGAAGGGTGCACAATCTCCAAGGGAGGTAAAAGAAGTGATCCAGATGGCAAACACGCCAAGGGAGATAATCAAGGGCAGGCGGCCTTGCTCTCTTAATGGGCAAAAGGGGTCCATTACCGCAAGAATGGTTAAAAAGAGCCACAAGGTAGGCCAAACGAGCGATGCCGAGTTCCATGCGGGAGCGCTGATGGCTGCAAGGAGGACCATGCAGCAAGACGAGGACGGCAGGGAGGCTCGTCCTCGATGGAAGCACAAGAAGCTCCAAACCTCAACAGAAGGGGAGTAGCTACGGCAGCAATTTAAGGGTCAAAATGTGGCCGCTCAAGTGTTGGCACGGGGTGCCGGCAAGTCACGTACACAGGGCTCTGCCTCACGGACTGAGAGAAAGAGAGTGGCGGTGAAGGACCACAGTCTCAACTCTAGAAAAACGTGCTCAGGGCTCTGGAAGTAGTGGACCTGGGCCACAAGGTGGGTACAAAAGGAATCGTCAAGTCTCAAGAGGAGGCATCGGTTGCTGCTCAGAGGACCACGCAACAGATTAAGGACACTGTGAGGGCAGGCCCTAAAAGTGAGCCAAGGCGGCTCGGCGTAGGAGCGGACCGGGACCTAGAGCACCGCGCTGCAGAAAGCCATGCAGTGGGTGCACCGGAACAAAAGTGGGCCAAGGTGGTCCGGAGGGTTGTGCAACAAGGGGATAGCGGCATGAACTGGTTGAGCTCACTTGCAGAGCAAAACATGCTCCAAGCCCCTGAGCAGAGGACCAAGCCGCGAGGTGCGATCAAGACGTTCTTGGCTCCAAGTCCTCGAGGAGGAGGAAAAGCACTCAAGGGGTATGAAATGGAGGATACGACGTGCAAGCCGGCATCTCCATGATCCGCAAATGAGACGGATGAACCATGCAACATGCATAGGTTGGGAGAAGGGAGTGTGACTTGTAGTTCTCCAACTTCTTCGAAAGAGGGGGAGACTGTGCATGAAAAGAGCGACAAGGGAGCCCAGACCAAAGGACCGGCACCGGAAGCTCTCCCCAAGGGGGAGAGGCATGCACATTTGAGACGTGCAGCAAGACAGCGGCAGCAGCATATGCGGCGGCTTAAGGAGTAGTTGCAGCTGCAGCACCACGGATCTTGTAAGGCTGGTTGCAACAAAGGGCAAGCCAAAGCAGGCAGTGCAAGCGGCAACAGCTTGGTCCGAATGGCACGCGCAGAGGTGGTGTCATCAAGCGCCAAGATCAGCACCAAGAAAGCACTACAGCAAGGTGGGGGAGGTGTGCAGCACACTGGGCTAAGTTTGCAAGGTGTCAAGGGTGCTAAAAACACAATGGTATCAAGGCACACTCAGAGGTGCTTGAGGACTCAAAAAGGAGTCTAAAATCTATGAAGGCAGGGGAGGACTCCGCAAAGGGTTGCAAGTCTCCGAAGTGAGGAGGAGCAAGTCAAACATCCATAACTGATGGACAACTCTGTTTGGAGTCTCAAAGGTAAGAACATTGTTCAATGGCAGGCATCTGACAGGCTCGTATGGTCCTAGAACCAGCCTCTAGCCTACGCGTGCAGTGGCTCCTTTAGACGAGCTTCTTTGGGGGCAGTCAAGACTGAGTCAATCTCCTCGTGTACACGGCGCTCCTTATGACCGTCACGTGGTGCCAGACACCAAGAAGGACATTGGAAAGTAAGAAGATGTCTTTTAGAACCTTCCTCTCTCCTTTTTCGTTATAAAGAAAATTGGTCAATGGGTTGGGACTGGACCCATTGAACTCTGGATCCAAATACTTACTTTGGAACGTCTTGGCCACAAGAAGTTGTCCTGTGTGGTGTTTACTCGATCTGCTATCCTGTTTAAACTTAAAGGACTTGCTCCAAAGGAGTAGTGCATGCCTCGTTTATGTGGACGAGACATGGGGGACTTACTTTAAGGGAGCAGTGCATGCCTAGTCCATCCTTTGCCTGTCCAAATGTCAGCAATGGACAAGGAGCATATCACGTATACAGAGTAGCGGCGCTATCCCTGCTTCTAGTGCTTTCTTTTGCCTGAAATATGTCTGACAAAAATGGATTCTAAATGCCATCAGACAGGGAATTGGGTAAAGTTAAGGCCATCATTGGAAATTTCAGCTCATAAACGTTCTGCACATCCCATAAAACAAGGTAGCCAACAGGATGATTTAGCAGATACACCCTTTTGAAAACAAAAGTATGCTACTACTTCTACCTTAGCTCATACCGGCCTGCGTGTAAACAGCGTTTCTCCCAAATGTAGCAATGGAATGGAAGGGTTTTCATACCGATGGAACGTGTCGGAAACATATTGTAATTCAAATGTGGTCCTTATTAAATTTGACAAAGAAAAGAGAGAGTTGGGGTCATCATAAGGCGATAGTCTTACTCAAGGAGAAGGCTGTAGCCCTCGCCAACTTCATTTTCGGCATACCTTTTAATCCGACCGTTAGATCTTTGCAATGTTAGGGGTAATGGAAAGATTTTATTGCAAACTTGAAGGTCTTTTCCTTGATCATTAAATTAGATAATCCCTTCAACCTACTCTGCACTTTCAAAGTCATGGATGTGCTAGCTGAAAAAGGCAAATAGTGGCTCTCATGCCAAGTCTTGGAATTGGAAGAGAGAGGGAGCCTTGGAACAGCAAACATGTGGGACTGAAAGGGTATAGTTTTTGTTAAGAATGATCCTTTAATCACGAAAAATGATGGAATACATATAGGGCTAGATGTTGGGCAAGTGAGCCCTCTCACAAGTCACACCACTCATGTATAAACGCTAAGGCTCACAGAGAATTCCATAACCGCACACAAAAGAGGAAAAATGCCTAGCAATGGAGCTGACCAGTCGCTAACAACATGGAGAGCCAGGGCATGCTGTCATGGCTCACTCTTGGTGGTGACATAACCCTCAATCCCATGGAGAATCACCACGTGTCAATTGCCGGTGGACAAGGATCTCAACTCACCAAAAAAGCAAGGAGAAGTACCCTTTTCCTTCTGAGTACACTTTTACACGCAACTGAAGGAATCTAGGACCATTTTGGATTTTTCTCCCTTCTAGTCTTTCTCAAGCTACGTGAGGCATTGGGCTAGGACTGCGTTTTGACTCAATTGTTCTTGCCAACCTCTCTTGAGGTTACAACCAAGAGGAGATATCACCTTTAACGCCAAGGTTCCAAACTGGGCAGTTCATATGAATCACTTCCTTGCATTGTCCTCTTTCCATCTGGTCATTTTCATGCAAGAATCAAACTCGTTGGGCTTTACCAACCAATGCTTCTTTAGCGTCTGCCCTTGGTCGATAATTATGTTAGACGTCTCCAAAACAAGAACTGTACTCAATGATGGACAACAAGTAGGTTCTGATAGTCAAAGAGCCATCGTCTAGGCTCAGTGCGCACTGGCTCCTTCGATTAGCCACTTTGGGGGCAATCTGGATCGCAGTATCCCCCTGCCTACATGCCTCATCATGTGACTGCCAAGTGGCGCCAGCCACCAAGAAAGACCTTGGAATATTCTAACATGTCTCTTAGAACCCCAATGTTCCCCTTTTGGTCACAAAGGAAAATAGTCATTGGGCCAGGATTTGACCGAATGACCTCACTTTAGAGACTATTTCTATAACGTCTTATCAAGAAGGAGTTGTCCTAGGTAGTGTTTATTGACTTTACTATCTAGTTGAGACCAATGGGACTTGCTGTAAAGGAGGAGTGCATGCCTTGTCTATCTAGATCCGACTTAGGGCACTTACTCTAAGGGAGCAATGCATGCCTATTGCGCCTTGTGCTTGTCTAAATTTCAGCTATAGACAATAAGCATATCCGCTCAATAAACTTAGTCTTCTCTGGCTGCATTCACCATGGCGATACCTCGAGTACATACAAAGTGCAATCCGCTGTCAAACGCCTTTGTCATGTAATCTACGAGCATCTTCTTGGTCATAACGTATTATAGGTCCACGATATCCTTTGCGACCATGTTGCATGAGTAGTGGTACATAATGTGGATCTGCTTGGTCCACCAAAAGATGACATCGTCTTGAGCCACTTTTGTGGTGCTTTTGTTTTCAATGCAAACCTCTGTTGCCTTTGTTTATTGCCCTTACATCTAGACGAGCAAACTACGTAGCCACTGTGTCTCCGTGCATGTTTCTGACCGAACAATGTACTCTGTCTCAGCGGTAGAGAGGGAGACACAGTCTTGCTTTCTTCTTGCCCAAAAGATTACACCAACGTTCAAGAGGCATATAAAGAGCAAGTTGGATTGCTGTCATCAATTCTTCCTCCCTAGTCGGCATTTGTGTAGCACACAAACTACAACGGTCTTGATCCCTCTTATAATACAAGTAGGAGTCCAAGGTTTTGTATCTTTTGTCGAGAACGCATGCGATGTGCAGGACTGCTTGCCAGTGCTGTGGCCCTACATTGTCTCACTTGTCCCACAACATAACACATGTTAGTTTGTTTTCCTACCATGCCATACATGAGGCTTTCAACAGTAGAGTCATAAGGAATGTTACCCATATAACGCCATTTTGCCTTGGTACTGGGGCTCATAAAGGAGGAGAGCTGGATGTATGTTGTCATGGGTGAGCTGATTGGCTTGCACGCTTCCATGTTGTAGCGCTTGAGGACCTCCATGATGTACTTGGTATGGATCAGCTGGATTGTGCTTGCCGCTCCATTGCGGTGGACAGCTATCCGGAGGTAGAACTCAAGCAAACACATGTCATTCGTCTTGAACCTATTGGTGAGACCTGTCTTAAGCTTGCTCAATAGCTCAATTGGCGAAGAGTAAATGATGAGGGCATCTACGTACAATGCAACCAGCATCAAGCCTTGCCCGTCCTCCTGTTCATATACGCTAGGGTCATTATGACAATACGTGAAAGTGAGCTAGGTCATGAAGTCTCCTATCTCCCTATATTTAATTCTTGGGACTTGTTTCAGCTCGTAGAGTGCTTTGACCAGTTTGCAAACCTTAGCCTCTACCTTCCCATAGAGGAAAGTTGCCTTTACTTCCATATGATGGACCTCCATATATTTTGTAGTAAATATGCCTAAAA
>SZWC01000111.1:291931-303903 GCA_023375785.1 Penium margaritaceum | reverse complement strand
AGGCTGATTTAAGCTCATGTAGGCTGTTACCCTTCGTAGGCTGTTGTCTACTACCATTTCAAAATGTGCAAATCCATTGCTTAGCCTTTACCCCTTGATTATCTGCATATACAGAAGAACACACACTAGTGAACCCAGGGTCGTGCCTCTGAGGCCAAAGTGTATCCGCGTTAAGGCAGAAGGCTCGTAACTCCAACAACAAAACTTATCCTTGTTCCTTATTTACTAAGAGCCATCACACGCTCTTATAGCTGATGGAGCATAAGGAGCTGACGGAGCTGATACGTGCTCCAAGACAGAGAGGGGTAGAGAGTGCGCTGAAACCTGCCTTATAACTAGTTACTGTGGGCCAATAGGCTTTGTCAACATGGCTGAGACGACGGCCTATAAAATGGGTTCTGAGACAATGGTTCCCCTTGACCACTCTTGATATTATAACCAAGAGATGATAGAGTTTAGGAGTCTCGATATAAGAAGTGTGCTCAATGACAAGCAAATGACAGGTTCTTATAGCATCAAGGCCACCCTCTAGCCTAAGCGCGTGTTAACTACCCTGGGGCAACGATCTAGAAAGCGTGTTCCCACACAATGGTTCTCGTCGAGCGCTCTTGGTATTGCAACTAAGAGATGATATCACCCTTGGAGGCAATGCTCATCACTGGGCAGTTCAAAGGAATCACTTCCTTCTACTGTGTCCTTAGCACGTGGTCACTTTTACGCCAGGAGAAAATTCCTTGGGCTTACACCAACCAATGCTTCTTCAGTGTCTGCCTCTGGTGAAAATCTCTCTTAGGAGTCTCAAAGGTAAGAACTCTACTCAATGACAGGCAACTGATGGGTTCTCATAATCTCGAGGCTAGCCTCTAGCCTAGGAGCGCAGTGGCTCCTTGGATGAGCTAGTTTGGGTGCAATCTGGATTGCGTCATCCCCCTCTGCCTGTATGACCCTCCTTGTGACCGTCAAGTGGCGCCAGCCACCAAGAAGGACCTTGGAATGTTTTGATATGTTTCTTAAAACCTCCCTCTCCCATTTTGATCACAACAAAATTTAGTCACCGTGCTACGATTCGACTTAGATACTAACTCTCAAACGTCTCAACCACAAGGAGTTTTATTATGTAGTGTTTATTGGCTATACTATCCAGATAAGACCAAGGGGACTTGCTCCAAAAGAGAACTGCTTGCCTTGTCTATCTAGACCAGACTTAGGGGACTTACTCCAAGGGTGCAGTGCTTGCCTAGTCCGTACGGTTCCTGTCCAAACATCAGCCATGGACAAGGAGCACACCAGGTCAACAGCGCATAGTGGTTCCTTGGATGAGCCACTTTAGGGGCAATCTAGATTGCATCATCCGCTTTGCGTACATGGCCCTCTATGTGTCCGCCAAGTAGCGCCAGCCACCACAAAGGACCTTGGAATATTCTAAGATGTCTCTTGCAACCCTCCTCTCCCCGTTTTGGTCACAATGACAATAGATTGTAGTGTTGGGATTTCACCCAATGACCTCTCGCTATAGAGACTAGCTCTGGAATATCCAAGCCACAAGGAGTATTCATAGGAAGTGTTTGTCAGCCATACTCTCCAGATAAGACCAAGGGACTTGCTCCAAAGGGGTAGTGCATGCCTTCTCTATCTGGAAACGACTTTTGGGACCTCCTCTAACGGAGGGTAGCATGCCTAATCCATCTTGTGCCTATACAAACCTCATTGATGGAAAAGTAGCATTTCGGTCAACAGGAAGGTGAGAAGATACCTAGAGCCTCCAAAGCTTTGGTTCTGCATTGGGCCGCACAAGTCTTTGTGGACCAGCTCCAGAGCATCTTTCCTCTCGATGCGTCAGATAGCAACGGTCTAGAAAACGGGTCTCAACATGGAAGGCCACCGACCGCTCCTGGTATTGCAACCAAGACAACATATCACCCTCGAACGAGTGATCCACACTTTAGGTTTGTTTGGTTTGCAACCTCACAAAGTTGGCATGTTGGTTTTTAGTGTCTCCCTTTGGTTGGACACTCTTTGAGGAGTCTCAAAGGCAATAAATGTAAATAGATGCATGTAAGGCACAGGCTTTTATACTTGTAGAACTTTGCTAAAGCTTCTGCTTGTAATGGCTCCACTAGAGTACACCTCAACCTACCATCCTACTTGGCGCGTCCTTAGACCGCCAAGTATCGTCCTTAAGGCAGGCTCTAGTACGCTTCCTAGAAGCTTCCTGTCCCATTTCTGACCACAAAGAAAATTGTAGCCGTCGCGGGGTTTGAATCTGCAAACTTTCGTCTCAAATGCGGGCGCCTATTCAACCAAGCCAAAAAGGTATGGTTCAAATGATGAGCCACAGGGAACATACCCATTATGGGCAGTGCATTCGTGGCCCATTTCAAAACAGACCAAGGGGACATACTCCATATAGCAGTACATGAATTGTTTGTATGTGTAGCTAGCCAGCTAGGTAGTGGACAAGGTGCATATTGTTTAAAAAAACCTCTACCCTGCACCTCTGTCCATCTGTTGCTTTCTGGGCTCCATCAATGTCTTTGGGTTCACCCTTCCTCTGTTGCACTCCTCCTGCCAAATCCAGAAATACTTGCATAGTGCAAGTTGCTCTCCCGCGGCTTGGTCATGCAATTAGCAAGCATGCTCTTTGTTCCGTAGTGCTGCAAGTCCACCACGTTCTTCACGACCTGGTCGTGAAGAACACGGCATTACTACTCCTCCGTGTACATTCCCACTACTCCATGCGAGTAGTGGTAATGTATGTTGATGTGCTTCATTTGCTAGGACATGATCTCGTCTTCAGCCATCGAGATGGCACTCATGTTGTCCACGTGTACGACCGTAGCATCCTTCTATGGCATAGTCATTTTGCCAAGTAAGCTGTGCAACCAATGAGTCTCCTTGCATACCTCATACATAACAACGTATACTGCCTTAGCCGTGGATACGGGAACACAATCCTGTTTCCTGCTAGCCGATGAGATGGTAGCGCCATTCAAGATGCTCACGTATCTACATGTGGATTTATTGCCGTCGAGATTTCCTCCCAAGTCAGCATCGGTGTATCACTTCAAACAAATGGGATCCATTCCTTCTTGGCCTCCAATGACGAGGCCCATGTGATGTGTCTTCTACAGGTAGCGCAAGATGCGTGCCAATGTTGTGGCCCACGGTTGGCCACAAATATGCTCACTCGTCCCACAACATAGCAGATGGCCGGACAAGTCCCTAACATGGCATACATTATGCTACTCACGGCGTAGTGGTAGGGGATGTTTTGCATCTCCCTTTGTTCTGCTTCGTTGCTTCGTGACATGGAGGCCTTCAGCTTTGTATCAGTCGTCATTGGGATGCTCACAGGTTTCCAATCTTCCATGTGATAGCCTTTATGTACCTCACCAATGTGTTTGCTTTGGTTGAGATCGATGGTTCCTGCTACTCGGTTGCGGTAAATGGCAATCCCAAGGTAGTACTCAATAGGACCCATGTCCTCCCTCTTGAACATTTTGCTGAGGTCAGACTTCAGCTCATTCAGCAGCTCCACTGAAGATGAGCAGATGATCAGATTATCCATGTACAGCGCAACCAACATCAGTCCTCTCCCATCATAGCGCACGTATTTGCTCAGATCATTCTAACAGTGCGCAAAGGAGAGGCCGGTCATGAAACCCTCCATCTCTTTGTAGCACATCCTTTGGGCCAATTTCAGCCCATAGAGCGCTTTCACCAACTTGCACACCTTGCCCTTGGGAGCTTTGACTCCTTCGGACACCTCCATCAACACTTCCTTGTCAAGCCTCCCATAGAGGGAAGCTAACCTGACGTCCATCTGCTCTATCGCCTAGTTCTTTTTGTGACAGCAATGCCAAGGAGAGAGTGGATAGAGGCAAAAGTCACGACGAGCGTGAACGTCTCATCTTACTCACAGCCCGGATGTTGAGAGAACCCCTTAGCGACTACTAAGGGTCCACACAGGTTCCAGGAACTACGGTGCCGAAACCGCGGTTCCAGTTCTAGAACTGGAACCGCGGTTCCAGTTCCAGTATTCTGGAACCGTCGAGGTACTGCAGTTCCTGAGCCCAGTTCTTTAGAGGGGATAATGAGTGGGGAGGGGGGAGGTTTTAGCTTATTTTTGCTGATATGGCACCCTTTGAGGCCATGTAGGCACTCCAATCAATTACCAAGATACAATTATGGAGTGTGGAAGGTCTTTATCATTGTCTTTGGGAAACAAAACATGGTAGTGATAGCCAATAATGCTTCATGTTTGAGAAGGAATTGTGTGGAACCGTGACTAGAACCACACTTGCGTGAGGAACCGCGGTTCCATAACCGGAACCGCGGCTCTGCATCTGAGCTAGAACCAGAACCACAGTCCCGGTTCCATTCTCAGAACCGATGTTCTGTACCGGTGTGCAGTCTTAGTCGCTACCCTTGCCTTGAAATTGTCAATGCTGCCGCCTTGCTTCTTCTTCACTCAGAGGACCCACATAGATCCCTCCACGTGGGCTTTGTTTGGTCTATCCACCAGTACCCATGTGCGGTTCTCGGCAATGGATGCGAGCTTACTATCCATTGCCTCCCTCCACTTTGTCGCATCTGGACCATTCACGGCCTCCGCAAATGTGGATGGCTCTCCTTGAGCCATGAACAACCAGGTAAGGCCTGCCCAATCATCCTTACACCGCAAAGGTGCTCTCTTTGATTGGTGACTGCCCCGGGGTAGTGGTGCGGCTTCTTGGTTTGGTGCTAGTACTAACACAGATGGTGGTTTGTCGCCATCGTCCTCGTCATCATCAGAAGAGTCGTCAGACTCCAAGTCAGACTCGAAAGCCCCGCACGCCTCGGTATCGGCATCCATGTCAGATGCTGCGTCATCCTCCATAGCTGCTCTTCCATTCCCACCACCTACTGCCAAAGAGGGCCAGTTGTTAGTTGCTTGGTCTCCAGACTCAAGGAACGCTATCCTCTCTCCCGCTTTGGGAGTGAGGGTCGGGTCCTACAGCCCTCCTTTTTTAAGGGTGCGTGCATCAAACAAAACGTCACGGCTCCTCACAAGCTTGCCAGCTGCCTGGTCCCAAAGACAATAGGCTTTGTTTGACTTGTTGTATCGAACGATGATGCACTTCTTGGAGCATGCATCGAGCTTGCCTCCACCTTCTACGGACGAGATCTTCACCCATGCAGTTGACCAAAATACCTTCCGATGATAGGAATTGGGTTTCTTTCCCGATCATGCTTCCTGTGGGGTCTTCAGCTGCTTGTCGTGCTCCTTTCAATGCTTCTCTGAGGTGGTCATTGGTTCGAGATTCAAGAGATAGCAATCCATTGTTGCTGCTTGAGCCCAAAAGCAAGGTGGGAGCATAGCGTTGAACATCATACTTTCTACCATGCTGAGTAGGATCTGGTTCATCTTGTTGGCAAAATTACTGCTTTGGGGATTGTAAACGGTGGTTTGATTGTGGTGTATGCCATGATGCTTGAGCCATGGCTTGCATGCCTCGTAATCACCCCTGTTGTCACTTTCAATCGTCTTGTTTTCTTGGAGGTTTTCCGCTCCACCATGGCAACGAACCCGAGGAGCATCATCTTGGCCTCTCTCTATGTTCTGAGGAAGTAGATCCACAACTTACAACTATGTTCGTCAATGAAGGTTAGGAAGTACTAGCTTCCTCCTATGGTGTGCGGAATGGTCTATACACATCACTGTGTATAAGCTCCAATACATGCTTTGCTCGTTGAACTCCTCCCCCAGACGGCTTCTTCTTTGCTTGTCGCTTGGAGGCATGATTCACGTAGTGCACACTCTCCGCCCTCCTTCATGGTGCTCCCTTTCATTCCGTGGACTACCTCTTGCTCTTGCATCTTTTGCAGCGTGCTGTTCGCCACATGGCCAAATCGCCAGTGCCACAGCTCAGTGTCAGTGTCACTGGTTGTTGTGGCGGCCGAAGCGGTCACCGGTGGTGATTCCTTTGGCTCCGGTGCCACTTTATTTGAGGCACATGCAAGTCCCTCATCGGACGCCTTGGTGACTTTGGTTTAAAGCACGTAGAGGCCGTCGACGCTTTGAACTTGAAGCATGAGATTATCATTGGTGTACAAAGTCTGGATGTCCTTGTTTTTTAGGGCCACCGCTTCCTTGTTGGTGAACACCACTGTCATGTTGTTGTCGGTGATTTGTGAGACGGACAGCAAGTTGGCTGCTAAGGAGGGCATGTACACCACCTTTTGAAGGTTGACCGCCTTCTCTGCACCATTCAAGCTGAATGTGATCACCTTGTCCCCTGCGCCCATGACTTGGACGACGTCGGCGTTTGCACACTTGATGCACATGACATATTTGGCTTTGGAGACAAATCCACCCTTCTCCTTTGATGGGTGGTGGTTGGTGCCCGAGTCAAGGGCAAATACCCCGCGCCTAAGGATTGCTGCACCCTTCATGTGTACCCCCCTATCCATCATGTTGGTGAGCTCCTTCTTCTCCTTTCCACCTTTGTTCTTGCCTTATTCATTGGGACTACGACAGTCCCTAGCGCACTGCCCAGCCTTGCCACAGTTGTGATAGTTGCCGAGCTTCTTGGAACTCTTCCCGCCACCATTGCCTTTCCCTCGACCGCCACCGCTTCGGCTGTTGCCTTGACTGGAGCGAGATCTTACACCTTGTCCACCAAAGGCAGAGGCATATATTGAGATGTTTGCCTCACTTCCACTACGTCGCATGGGCTCGTTGCGGATGTGTTTGGTAACAGCCTCATACGTCAGATGTTTATCCTTCCAACCGCCAAATACGGTGATTAAGGATTCCTAGCTTTTGGATAGCGCCATTAGGATCATGGCACGCATGTTGGAGTTGAGATTCCATTCCATTCGCTGAACCTTTTACAGTATGTTGTCGAACAACTACAAAAATGTGGGTATCGATTCTCCTTCGCTCACCCTCATCAACATGAACATTTGGAAGATGAAGAGTCGGTTTGCTATGGCGCTTGATTGATGCACCTGTGCAAGTTTTGCGTAGGCCTCGGCAACCAACGTGCATCTTGTGACGTGGGAGCGTTGAGTCTCATTGATGGACGTCACAAGAATGGCGAGAACCATGTTGCTCTTCATTGTCCATGATGCAAGGTCAGCCGCATGTGTTGTCATCATCGCATCGGCGGGTTGTGTCTGGTCCCTTTAAGGATGACGAGGTATCCATGCACGTTCATGAGAATCTCAAACTGCCCAAGTGAATTTGGACATATTCGCCTCAAGGCAGGTATGTCCAAGGGAATTTCCGCAAGGGAAACCCAAGACGTAAACTTCCACAAGGGAAACCCTGTCCCCGTGAATTTGGACATACCCGCCTCAAGGCTGGCTTGTCTCGGATCTGCCATTTCCTGTGGTTGCTCGTCTTCTCTTCTTCGCTGCTATTGTGCTCTGTTAAGGCTGATGAGGCTGATGAGGTTGCTGACTACAATAGTTGTCAAAGGTGGAGTTTGTTTTGTTGCATATCCCTCCCGCGAATGATTGCCTAAGGGGATGGTGTCATCGTGAGAGAACAAACTCAGGGCCGTACCACCTTCAAGAAAGGGGTAGAGCTTAATCTCGTTGGGGCGCGAGGGTCGTGTCCAACATGGACAAAGCTGTTCCTCGTCCCCTAGTCCGCCACGTGCTCGCATCCTACCTCAAGACGTTGATGGAGCCGGTGTAGCAGATGTTGTCGTCCAATGGTCGTGTCCCTATTGTTCTTGTACGTCCTTCAAAACCATGCGCTAGTCAATCTTGGAAGCCAGCTTTAGAATTTACCCATAACCCTTTGTCAATGCGCCAGATAGCATCGGTCCAGGAAACGGGTGCCGACATGGAAGCCCGCCAACCGCTCTTGGTATTGTAACCAAAACAACATATCACCCTCCATTGAGGGATCCACACATTAGGTTCGTTTGGTTTGCAATCTCACGAAGTTTGCATGTTGGTCTTTAGTGTCTACCTTTGGTTGGACACTCCGTGAGGAGTCTGAAAGGCAAGAATTGTAAATAGATTCATGCAAGGCATAGGCCTTCCTACTTGCAGAGATTTGCTAAAACTTCTGCTTGTAGTGTCTCCACTCAAGCCAACCTCAACCTACGGTCCTACTTGGCGCGTCCTCAGACCGCCAACTGTCATCCTCAAGGTAGGCTCTAGTAATATTCCTAGAAACTTGGTGTCCCTATTTTGACCACAAAGAAAATTGCAGCTATTGCGGGGTTAGCATCCGCGACCTTTTGTTTGAGACACTGGTGCCTATTCAACCAAGCCAAAATGGTATGGTTCCTATGATGAGCCACAGGACATACCCATCATGGGCAGTGCATTCTTGGCCCATCTCAGAACAGACCAAGGGTACATACTGCATATAGCATTGCATGCCTTGTCTGGATGACTAGCTAGCCAGCTATTCA
Organism: Penium margaritaceum; assembly: GCA_023375785.1. Classification (NCBI taxonomy): domain Eukaryota; kingdom Viridiplantae; phylum Streptophyta; class Zygnematophyceae; order Desmidiales; family Peniaceae; genus Penium; species Penium margaritaceum. The sequence goes on along the minus strand of SZWC01000111.1, from coordinate 295,486 downwards.
GTGACAAGGTGCATACTTCTTCAAAATTTCCTACACTCCCTAGCCTGAGAGAACATTTTGCGATGCTGCCTCCATCCTAACAACTGGTGGACAATTGCTGCTCAAAGTCATAGTGGGCAAGTCACGCGCCATTTGCTTCATTTGAAGCTACTACTAGGCGCGCATGTTGATTTGGTCGAGGCTCTCCTACCAAATTTTGCCATCTAGAGCCTGGACCAGTGTTGCAAGACTTTGTTCACGCGGAATCTTAGTAGGCCCCAAGAGGTAGTATATGTCACCTTCTTTCACCGACCTAGCCAATTCCTCTCACGTTTCCTTGTCAAGGATGAAGCCATAGTCATCGTCAAAGACAAGGCATCGTCTTGTGTTTGTTAGAGAGGATAAGAGAAGGTTGTATGCAGCATGAGGTACATAAAAAACAACATGGAATACTCCCCTTTCAATGCCATTTTATGAGCTAACAATTAAACTTTTCAAATAGTTACAAAACGCAGGGTCTCTAACCACATCTCCTCAATCCGAATCCTCCCATCCTATACCACCTGGTCATTACTTGAGGGGGATGGAGAGCAGCTGCGTAAATCACTTTTGTGATACATTAGGCTCTTAGTAAAGCATGAGTCCTTTTACCATTCAAGATCCGCCTTTTTCGTCTGTGAAAATCAGACTTTGCTATGAAGACGCGGTTGCACAATTCCTTGGCCAAGATGATGTCACCAAAATGACACACGCCTATCAGGTTTTCTACGGCTGCTCCTGCTGCTGACGTAATTGTAATTGCTGGTGCTACTACTGTTGTGGAGATTACTGCTTTTGGTGCTGCTGCTTCTGCTCCTTCAGGTCCTTATTGATCTTGAAGCACTTTTTCTTATAGTGCGCATCTCTTTGGCAATCGTACCTCTTGCCTTTCTTCTTTCCTCTTCGCTGCCTAGACTACTGTTGGTACAGGTTACATAAGTTTGTGGCCACAAATGTTGCTTCATTACTACCACCGCCATGGTGTTTTGCTATATTATGACACAATCTAAGCTACACCAGGTGTGTGGAGATGAAGTCGAGGTCAGGAGTCGGCAGGCACTCAAGCGTCTTTGGCACCATGTCATCGCTTGTTGGGAGTTCCCGTAGGGTTTCCGACCGCTTTCAGCTGCTTTGCTAGCTCTTGTCGCATATTTAAGCATGCATCCATCCCTTCGCAACACTACATTTTTAATGCCATCATATTCTCCTCTAAAGGCATAAAGACTGCCGGATCCTTTGTGTCATACGTTTTCCACAATGCCTCCCACCCATCTTTTGCAATAGCGTTGCCACTTATACTTTGAAGATGCGGGTTTGAGATGGTGTTAAGAAGTAGCCTTTACTTGTGCCTGTCCTTCTTCTTCTACTCCTTATATCGCACTCTTGTAGTTGTAGATGAACTTGCATATCCAACCCTTTCTACAACGTCTTCCCTGCCAACATCTCCACTAGGGTGATACCTCTCGCCTGTGGAGGCGGAGCACGATTGTTGTCGCTCACCACCTGCCACAAACCCCTCTCCTTCAAAGGGATGCGGGTACGAATCTTCCAAAATTTTGAATATGGCGTGTTTTTGAAGCCTCTCAAAGGATTGGGCTGCTATTACACCACTTGTTGCTGCCATTTTCAGCGTTGTAATGCTGAACACCAATCTTGAGTAGCGGCACTACCCCTCCTTCTGCTGTTGCTTCTGCCACAAATCTGTCTCACAAAAAATGGACAGTAGAGGCCATCACACTTTGAATTTTGAAATACTGAAGCCATCACTTGAAAACGCATCTCAAACCCTTTGCAATTGACGCATATAACAGGGACATCAACAAGGGATTCTCATAGACATGCCGTCTTGAAACATGTTATGGTAAATATGTCGATTTTCATGTGGTACTTCCTAAAGTTGATAAACAAATGAGATACTTATGGTCATTTCAAATCAACAGTCCTGCTTAGTGAGAGGAGTGTAGCCTTGGGCGACCTCGTTTTCAGCATAACTCTTACATTCAGTGCTTGATTATTATAACCTTGGGCTGGTTGAGCGCTTGTCTTGGGAACTTGAATATCCACTGATTGCAAAGTTGGTGACGTTTTCACCCAAAGTCGTCACTCTCAAAGTGACCTCTTGCGCTGGCTGAAAGTGGCAGAGGGTCGATCTCATACCAAGTGTTAGAATGAGAGGAGAGAGGGAGCATTGGAGCATCAAACAAGTATGACTCAAAGGACATCAGTTGTGCTAAAGTATCGATGTTGAATCACTCAAAACCATGGAGTACATATAGAGCTAGAGCTTTGGTAAGTCAGTCCTCTCACAAACCAAACCTAGCCATTGACACTAAGGCTCATACACTAAAGTCTGTAATCTCACACAAGAAAGGAAATCAACCTAGCAATCGGGATGACCACTTACACATAGCTTAGATAGCTAGAAAATTCTCTCATGGGATACTCCTAGTGGTCACATAACACAAACTTCCATGGCGAATCACCATGTGTCCATGACTAGCACACAAGTATCTCACCTCACCTAAAAGTAAAGAATGTACCTTCCCCAAGCGAGCACACTCTCAAAAGGCAATCCAAGAATCTAGGACCATTTTGGATATTTCGCCCATGAGATATTGACCCTAGACTTCTTGTCCCTTTTCTTTTCTTAGGCTAAGGCATAGAGCCATCACCCGTGGTCATCTAGACACTGGCGCTCGATGAACCCAGATACTTCGAAAGTTTGTATCTCTCAAGCTGACTATTGGATCGGCCAAGAACTTAGGCCGTGGATGTATTGCCATCGGATCTTTCCAATGGTGAAGGCTGGTTGACGATCCATGAAATCATATGCTCTCGTGGACCTTAAACTAACGCGGATGCTCCTTTTCCAACATCTTTGTCTTAAAGAGGTACATCCACATCTTGCAACTGTGGTCATAGATGAAGGTAAAAATTCGTTTGTTGGCGCCACTCAAAGGAGTGTGGAATGGTCTCAGGTTGTTGCTGCACGTTGCCCATTACAGTCAAAGGACTTTCTTGTTGCCTTGCTCTGTAAGCATGGCTCACACAGCTTCTGTGCTTTCCCTTATCCTTGAATTTGCATCTTTCCATCTCATGAACCACTTCGTGCTAGTGCATTGCTTGCAATGTGCTCTCAGCCACATGGCCTAACCGCATATGCCACAGCTCATAATCTCTGTTGGCTGAGTTGACCTCTATGGTGACGGCCTATTGTGCAACATCTGGCTTTAGAAACGCTGCCTCTTCAACCGTTGCATATCCCTCATTTGTACTCTCAAGGACCCTTGTGTGAATCATGTAGAACCTTTCAAATCTTTGGACCTATGCAAAAAGATTATCCTTGAAGTGAGAGGTATTGATGTCCTTGTTCTTGATAATCACATCCTCCTCCTCCTCCGTGAACATGACAGTCATATCGGGATTGGAGATTTTGGACACCGACAAGAGGTTTGGTGCAAAAGACGTCATGTAGACAAAGTTCTTTAGCTTCAAGTATCTTTGAGCATCGTAATCATTGATGGTGGCCAACTCATC
>SZWC01000111.1:205467-291887 GCA_023375785.1 Penium margaritaceum | reverse complement strand
TCCTCCTCCTCCGTGAACATGACAGTCATATCGGGATTGGAGATTTTGGACACCGACAAGAGGTTTGGTGCAAAAGACGTCATGTAGACAAAGTTCTTTAGCTTCAAGTATCTTTGAGCATCGTAATCATTGATGGTGGCCAACTCATCTCCCTCGCCTTGGGCATGGACAAGGTTGCTACTGGAACACATGAAGTGACATTCGGTTTCCCCAGTGGAGATGATTCCATCCTTGTCCCTTGAAGAGTGGTGGTTTATGCCAAAATCAAGGCCGTAGGCTCCACGCTTGAGTAATGCCGTTCTTTTGGTTGTCGGCACGCTCCCAACCATCATGTTTGTCAACCTTTCTGCCCTTTTCTTTGGCCTTGTTTCTACCACCATGATCTCTGTCTTCCTTCTCAAGAGCCCTACACTCCCCTGGCCAATGCCCAAGCTTGCCACAGTTATGGCACTTCCCAAGACGCTTTGAACCCTTTCAACTGTAATCATTGCCTTTTCCTCCACCGCCATTGCTTCTGCTAATCTGTTGACCAAAAGGGGAGTTGTTGTCACAACCATAGCACTGAGTACCATAAGCTAAAATGCAAGCCGCACTATCACTACGACCCATGGCCTCGTTACGCACATACTGGGACACTGCCTCATACGTCAAACCCCCCCCCCTTAATAACCGCCAAAGAAAGTGATTAAAAGGACCCAAACTCTCAGGTAGCGCCATGAGGAGGATCATGGTCTCCATGTTGGTGTCGATTTCCCTGTTCATTTTGGTCACATACTATGGGAGTCATTCAAAGAGCTATACAAAGTCCGGAGTCCAATGTCCCCTGCTCATTTTCATTGAAATCAGCTTTTGAAGGATGATTATGCAACTTACAAGAGCTGTTCATTCGTGTACATGTGCAAGCTTCTCTGAAGCCTTTGTTACGTGTGTGATACCTCGGAGGTGTACATGCTGTGACTCATGCACCTATATCACAAGCATCGCAAGCGCCATGTCATTTTTGACATTCCACGCTTCACATACAGCATTTGTTTTTGCAGGTTCAACCTCTCCAAAGAACATCTTGAAGTAGCCACGCACCCCCATTACAATCTCACATTGCCATGTCCACGAGGGAAAACCTATTATTGTGAACTTTGACATCCCGCCGTTGGCCTTTTCAAGAGTGAGCATCGTGGGTGTGGTCATACTTCTTCTCTTCTTATTTGGTTCTCTGCTTCTCTTGTTCTCTGCTTTGTCTATGTTGACACAGGCAAATGTAGGCTGCTGTCTCATTCTGCTTTAGAAGGTGGACATTCGTTGCTTGACCCTTAGCCACTCGTTGCCTGCAAACAAAAAAGAACGCACGCGAGAAAACCCAAGGTCGTACCTCCAAGGGCAGAGCTTATTCTGGTTAGGGCCAACTGGTTGTACCTCCAAGGGTAGAGGTTATCCTTGGCCCTTGTTTGCTAACTGCAAGTACCCACCATTGGAGCTGAGGGAGAATATGCAGCAGATGCAGCTGATGGAGCTCATGGCGCTGGAGCGTGCTTTGAGAAGGGGAGGACGAAAGAGTACGCATAATCGTGCCTTACAACTAGTCGGTGTGGACCCATAACCCTTTTTCAACTTGCCTAAGGGGACGGTCTAGAAAACGCGCTTGGAAACAATGGTTCACGCCAAATGCTCTTGGTATTGCAACCAATTGATGATATCACCCTAAGAACTAAGGTTCCACATGTTGACATTGTGTGCCCGTTGCCATGAGTGCCGTCGATTGTACTCCCTGGTTAGACTACGGAGGAATGGTTGAACACATTATCTGACTTTTCATTTGGATTGCCTTGATTTTTCCATGCTGGAACAAGCTTTGAATCGCTCAATTTGGGTGAGTATTAAGAAAGATAGCCCCATCCAAATGTCGGGTGGTCGGCGGGTGGAATCTGGGTCTGCGCCATGGATGAGGGGATAATTCCACCGCGGTGGTCCGAGTTCAGGTCCAACGGGCTCCAAAGACACCATGGCCATGAAGGAAGGGATGTGGATGGTCTCCTAGACCAGGGTGAACTTCCCCCCACATTGGAGTGCCAGGAAGGGCGCTTCCACAAGCCACTGTCGAAGCGCCTTCCGTCACTCCCGTTCTTGGGCATGGTGGGCGGCTCCACCATACGTTGCTTTGACGGCCATAGCAGGGGCTCTAATGCTGTATTTGGACTTGCTTGGATGCGTTGGAAAGCTATGATCATAGGCTATTTGAATCTGATGTAGTTTCATCATGCTAAGTAACAAAAACCTGTTTCAATTTAGATATACTGAATACAACGTCTTCTGCCCACTCACATCCGTGATCCTTGTGCTCCACACTCTTCACCATTGGTGTGCCCCAAACCTTGGTAGCATGAATCATTGAGATATAGGCATCCTTGAGGGTGAGTGCACACCCACTAGAGCCAGCAAATGGGTTATGGGCCCACGTGCATAGAAGGACCCGAGCTCATCATCTTTCACGCTACCGCCGTGCGCCATGGCAACGACCAAGCAAGAGAGTAGTATACATGTCCTCCCGCCTGACGAGAGGGACTTCCCGTTGTGGAGGTGGACCAGGGAGGTCTATTATGATGAGAAGGGACTACTTGAGCTGGTCAGAGGCGAAGAGAGAGCTCCTGCGGCGTCCACGACGGTCATGGAGGTGGAGGCTTTTAAGAAGGGCAACAATGAGGCGCTTGCTCTGATCGCAACATCGTTGTGCCTAAAACAACGCGCGCATGTCCAAGGATGTAGGATGGCCACGAAAGCTTGGGCATGGCTCTGCAACCACACTTCTTGTCATGTCCTCAGAAACGCATCCTCCTCATCAAACAGCTTTGCACCCTCCAGGGTCTCGAGGAGACCAGCCCGTCGGAGCTCGGGCAAGAGGTGAAATCGATAGTGTCCCAATGTCATCAGGCGGGATGGGCTATCGACTCCGAATAGTAAGTAGTTGCGCTCCTTTTTCCCCTTTGTACCAGCTGGGCCTCTACGATCACCAATGATGGTGATCTACAGGACAAAATGATGATGTTCAAAGAGGCGGCACCGGTGGTGTGTGACGGGTGAACCAAAACCACTGTGGCAGAGCAAGGGACGATGTCCGCAGCATCAGCCCTTGCCGTCTGCTCTCGTGGAGGAGATGGAGACTGCATGGAGGAAGGAACACGTCCACATCACGGCAAGAAGAGGGAATGCCATCGGTGTGGCCAAGATGGCCACTCGAGAAGGGACTCCATAAAGGGAGCTGCGAATCTAGCCACAGAGGCGGTAGAAGGGCAGCTGACCAACGTGGAAGTTCCCAACTCCATACGCTCCATGCATGGGGCTCAGATGGCACAACCTGAGGCGGGCAAGCATCTAGAGTGTTTGGAGTACGGAGGCTCCAACACGCCCCAAGAGGGAGCCTGCTACAAGTGTAGCCAGCGAGGCCATTGGTAGGCAATGTGCATAGCGGAACCCGTGGAGTCCGAAAAGCATCTTGGGAGAGGACGGCATGCCCAAGAAATTGTCGACACACCATGCACCAGTGATCAGCTCCATGCTGCGGGAGCTGACATGGTCAGGAACCACGAGGCATGCCTTGGGTATGCAACCTCCACAACCTCCAAGGGGGAGCAAAAGGTGAACCAAGAAACAGGGGCTTCCGCCATACACCACAATGGAGGTGATGTACTTCAAGGAGGCAAATAAGAGGTGGATGAATCGGTCAGGAAGAAGGGTCCCGCAACAGGGAGGCTTGAAGTACCTGACCTGGCCACAAAGGTGCTGTCCGTGAGTCACCTCGTCAAGGAGGGACTCAAAGTGAACCTCACAAGGAAGGGCTGTCTCCTAAAAGAGGAGGGTAATGGACGTGTCGTGGCACATGGTGCATACAAAAGAGGTGTGTACCGGTTTGTGCCGACGTCCTGAGAAGGAAGAGCAGTGACTACGACATGGACAGCCTTTGAAGCAAGGAAGCGGTTGTAGCTACATCCAAGAACGGGCTACCTAAGGGTACAATGGGTGGTATGGAGTGTACCATCCAGGCTAAGTCGGGAGATCTGGACCAAAAGGCACGCCATGCAACGGGTCGCCAGGTGATGGGTGCACAATCTCCAAGGGAGGTAAAAGAAGTGGTCCAGGTGGTAAACACGCCAAGGGAGATAATCAAGGGCAGGCGGCCTTGCTCTCTTAATGGGCAAAAGGGATCCATTACCGCAAGAATGGTTAATAAGAGCCACAAGGTAGGCCAAACGGGCGATGCCGAGTTCCATGCGGGAGCACTGATGGCTGCAAGGAGGACCATGCAGCAAGACGAGGACGGCAAGAAGGCTCGTCCTCGAGGGAAACACAAGATGCTCCACACCTCAACAGAAGGGGAGCAGCTACGGCAGCAATTTAAGGGTCAAAATGTGGCCGCTCAAGTGTTGGCACGGGGTGCCGGCAAGTCACGTACACAGGGCCCAACCTCTCGGACTGAGAAGAAGAGAGTGGCGGTGAAGGACCACACTCTCAACTCGAGAAAAATGCGCTCAAGGCTCCGGAAGTAGTGGACCTGGGCCACAAGGTGGGTACAAAAGGAACCGTCAAGTCTCAAGAGGAGGCATCGGTGGCGGCTCAGAGGACCATGCAACAGATTAAGGACACCGTGAGGGCAGGCCCTGAAAGTGAGCCAAGGCGGCTTGGCGTAGGAGCGGACCGGGACCTAGAGCACCGCGCTGGAGAAGGCCATACAGTGGGTGCACCGGAACAAAAATCGGCCAAGGTGGTCCGCTCATGCAACATGCATAGGTTGGGAGAAGGGAGTGTGACCCCTAGTTCTCCAACTTCTCCGAAAGAGGGGGAGACTGTGCATGAAAAGAGCGACAAGGGAGCCGAGACCAAAGGATCTGCACCGGAAGCCCTCCCCAAGGGGGAGAGGCATGCACATTTGAGACGTGCAGCAAGACAGCAGCAGCAGCATATGCGGCGGCTTAAGGAGTAGTTGCAGCTGCAGCACCACGAAACCCGCAAGGCTGGTTGCAACAAAGGGCAAGCCAAAGCAGGTAGTGCAGGCGGCAACAGCTTGGTCCGAATGGCACGCGCAGAGGTGATGTCATCAAGCGCCAAACTCAGCACCAAGAAAGCACTACAGCAAGGTGGGGGAGGTGTGCAGCACACTGGGCTAAGTTTGCAAGGTGCCAAGGGTGCTAAGAACACAATGGTACCAAGGCACACGCGGAGGCGCTTGAGGACTCAAAAAGGAGTCTAAAATCTATGAAGGCAGGGGAGGACTCCGCAAAGGATTGCGGGTCTCCCAAGTGAGGAGGAGCAAGTCAAACATCCATAACTGATGGACAACTCTGTTTGGAGTCTCAAAGGTAAGAACATTGTTCAATGACAAGCAACTGACAGACTTGTATGGTCCTAGAGCCAGCCTCTAGCCTACACGTGCAGTGGCTCCTTTGGACGGGCTTCTTTGGGGGCAGTCTGGACTGAGTCAATCTCCTTGTGTACATGGCGCTCCCTATGACTGCCACGTGGTGCCAGACATCAAGAAGGACATTGGAAGGTAAGAAGATGTCTTTTGGAACCTTCCTGTCTCCTTTTTGGTTACAAAGAAAATTGGTCACTGGGTTGGGACTTGACCCATTGAACTCTGGATCCAAATACTTACTTTGGAACGTATTGGCCAGAAGAAGTTGTCCTAGGTGGTGTTTACTGGATTTGCTATCCTGTTTAAACTTAAAGGACTTGCTCCAAAGGAGTAGTGCATGCCTCGTTTCTGTGGACGAGACTTGGGGGACTTACTCCAAGGGAGCAGTGCATGCCTAGTCCATCATTTGCCTGTCCAAATGTCAGCAATGGACAAGGAGCATATCACGTATACAGAGTGGCGGCGCTATCCCTACTTCTAGTGCTTTCTTTTGCCTGAAATCTGTCTGACAAAAATGGATTCTACATGCCATCAGACAGGGAATTGGGTAAAATTAAGGCCATCATTGGAAATTTCACCTCAAAAACATTCAGCACATCCCATAAAACAAGGTAGCCAATAGGATGATTTAGGGGATACACCCTTTTCAAAATAAAGTATGCTACTACTCCTACCCTAGCTCATACCAACCAGCGTGTAAACTGCGTTTCTCCCAAACGTAGCAATGGAATGCAAGGGTTTTCATACCGATAGAACGTGTAGGAAACATGTTGTAATTCAAATGTGGTGTTTATTAAATTTGACAAAGAAATGAGAGAGTTAGGGTCATCATAATGTGATAATCTTACTCAAAGAGAAGACGGTAGCCCTCGCCAACTTCGTTTTGGGCATACCTTTTAATCCGACCGTTCGATCTTTGCAAGGTTAGGCGTAGTGGAAAGATTTCATTGCAAACTTGAAGGTCTTTTCCTTGATCATTAAATTAGATAACCTCTTCAACCTAGTCTGCACTTTCAAAGTCATGGATGTGCTAGCTGAAAAAGGCAAATAGTGGCTCTCATGCCAAGTCTTGGAATTGGAAGAGAGAGGGAGCCTTGGAACAGCAAACATGTGGGACTGAAAGGGTATAGTTTTTGTTAAGAATGATCCTTTAATCACAAAAAATGATGGAATACATATAGGGCTAGAGGTTGGGCAAGTGAGCCCTCTCACAAGCGACACCACTCATGAATAAAGGCTAAGGCTCACAGTGAATTCCATAATCGCACACAAAAGAGGAAAAATGCCTAGCAATGGAGCTGACTAGTCAGTAACAACATGGAGAGCTAAGGAATACCGTCATGGCTCACTCTTGGTGGTGACATAACCCACAATCCCATGGAGAATCACAACGTGTCAATTGCCAGTGGACAAGGATCTCACCTCACCTAACAAGCAAGGAGAAGTACCCTTTTCCTTCTGAGTACACTTTTACACGCAACCGAAGGAATCTAGGACCATTTTGGATTTTTCTCCCTTCTGGTCTTTCTCAAGCTACGTGAGGCATAGAGCTAGGACTGCGTTTTGACTCAATTGTTCTTGCCAACCGCTCCTCAGGTTACAACCAAGAGGAGATATCACCTTTAACGCCAAGGTTCCAAATTGGGCAGTTCATATGAATCACTTCCTTGCATTGTCCTCTTTCCATCTGGTCATTTTCATGCAAGAATCAAACTCGTTGGGCTTTACCAACCAATGCTTCTTTAGCGTCTGCCCTTGGTGGATAATTATGTTAGAAGTCTCCAAAACAAGAACTGTACGCAATGATGGACAACAAGTAGGTTCATATAGTCAAAGAGCCATCGTCTAGGCTCAGTGCGCACCGGCTCCTTCGATTGGCCACTTTTGAGGCAATCTGGATCGCAGTATCCCCCCTACCTACATGCCTCATCATGTGACTGCCAAGTGGCACCAGCCACCAAGAAAGACCTTGGAATGTTCTAACATGTCTCTTAGAACCCCTATGTTCCCCTTTTGGTCACAAAGGAAAATAGTCATTGGGCCAGGATTTGACCCAATGACCTCACTTCAGAGACTATTTCTATAATGTCTTACCAAGGAGTTGCCCTAGGTAGTGTTTATTGACTTTACTATCTAGTTGAGACCAATGGAACTTGCTGCAAAGGAGGAGTGCATGCCTTGTCTATCTAGATCCGACTTAGGGCACTTACTCTAAGGGAGCAATGCATGCCTATTGCGCCTTCTGCTTGTCCAAATTTCAGCTATAGACAATAAGCATATCCGCTCCATAAACTTAGTCTTCTTTGGCTGCATTCACCATGGCGATACCTCGAGTACATACAAAGTGCAATCCGCTGTCAAGCGCCTTTGTCATATAATCTACAAGCATCTTCTTGGTCATAACGTATTATAGGTCCACGATATCCTTTGCGACCATGTTGCGTGAGTAGTGGTACATGATGTGGATCTGCTTGGTCCACCAAGAGATGACATCGTCTTGAGCCACTTTTGTGGTGCTTTTGTTTTCAATGCAAACCTCTGTTGCCTTTGTTTATTGTCCTTACGTCTAGACGAGCAAACTACGTAGCCACTGTGGCTCCGTGCATGCTTGTGACTGAGCAATGTACTCTGTCTCAGTGGTAGAGAAGGAGACACAGTCTTGCGTTCTACTTGCCCAAAAGATTACACCAACGTTCAAGAGGCATATAAAGAGCAAGTTGGATTGCTGTCATCAATTCTTCCTCCCTAGTCGGCATTTGTGTAGCACACAAACTACAACGGTCTTGATCCCTCTTACAATACAAGCAGGAGTCCCAGGTGTTGTATCTTTTGTAGACAACGCATGATGCGCTTGACTGCTTGCCAGTGCTGTGGCCCTGCATTGTCTCACTTGTCCCACAACATAGCACATGTTAGTGCGTTTTCCTACCATGCCATACATGAGGCTTTCAACAGTAGAGTCATAAGGAATGTTACCCATGTAACGCAATTTTGCCTTGGTACTGGGGCTCATAAAGGAGGAGAGCTGGATGTCTGTTGTTATGGGTGAGCTGATTGGCTTGCACGCTTCCATGTTGTAGCGCTTGAGGACCTCCATGATGTACTTGGTATGGATCAGCTCGATTGTGCTTGCTGCTCCATTGCGGTGGAAGGCTATCCGAAGGTAGAACTCAAGCAAACACATGTCCTTCGTCTTTAACCTGTTGGTGAGAACTGTCTTTAGCTTCCTCAATAGCTCAATTGGCAAAGAGTAAATGACGAGGGCATCTACGTACAATGCAACCAGCATCAAGCCTTGCTCGTCCTCTTGTTCATATACGCTAGGGTCATTATGGCAATACGTGAAAGTGAGCTAGGTCATGATGTCTCCTATCTCCCTATTTTTAATCCTTGGGACTTGTTTCAGCTCGTAGAGTGCTTTGACCAGATTGCAAACCTTAGCCTCTACCTTCCCATAGAGGAAAGATGCCTTTACTTCCATATGATGGACCTCCATATATTTTGTAGTAAATATGCCTAAAAAAGATGTGATAGAGGCAAACATTATGACAGTCGCGAAGGTCTCCTTGTAGTGAAATCCTACACGCTGGGAGAATCCCTTTGCTATAATTGTTTCCTTGTACTTGTCAACAATGGCATCCTCCTTGAAAGTTTTTGGGAGGACCTAGTTTCATCCCACCATGTGCATGTTCTGGGGCCTATCCACTAGGATCCATGTTTCCTTCAGTTCAATGGATGCGAGTTTGTTGTCCGCAGCCCTCTTCCAATTGGGTGCATCTGTCATGTTCATAGCCTCCGCTATCGTCACAGGCTCTCTCTGACCAAGCATGACTACCTCAGTCCATTTCATTGTGCACCCTCAGTTTTGTTCTTGGGCACAGGTTTCTTCAGGTGTGTATTATGCCAAAGTTTTGTTGGTGGGGCTTCAAGGCTTAGTTGCTTCTATTCCTTGTACATTGCCAATGGAAGAGCCGTTGGTATCCAAATTTGACTCACAGGCCTTGGACAACACAGATTCAGTATCAGAGTTCGTTGCTCTGTTAGCCTGCACAACCACTCTCCCTACAACAGCATCCTTCACTAGCACCATCTGCTAGTTGTTAAATGCATGTTCACCTAACTCAAGCAACACAACCCACTCTCCTGGTTTGGGAGCATGGAGAGGATCTAGCGACTCTCCCTTTTTGAACGTCTTCTCTTCAAACATGACATCTTGGCTCCTGATGAGCTTTCTAGCAGCTTGGTCCCCAGCATGTACGCCTTATGTGTAGTGTCATATCAGACCATTACACTCTTGCAAGCGCGTGCATCTAATTTTTCATTTCCTTCTCTTGCTTGGACCCTCAAGTGTGATCCATCTGGCTTCTTCCCTGAGAAAGTCTCTTGTGGCATCTTGAGCCGTTTCTCTTACTGCTTCTTACCACGTCTTCCAAGCGTGGCTCCGAAAGTGAGATTTACAAGGTGTGAAGCGTTTCATTCACCTTTTTCCTATAAGCAAGGTGGAAGTTTGGCCTTGAAGAGCATGCTTTGTGTCATGCCGATGATAGTATGATTTATCTGTTTGAGAACGCCACTACTGTGGGGGGTGTAAGGCAAAGTAGTCTGGTTGTTGACACCGTGTTGGCTGTCTTTAAATAGTTTCACCTTGTCTACTACCTAGCTGGCTGGCTACACATACAGTCAAGGGATGCATTTCTCTATGGAATATGTCCCCTTGGTCAATTCTGAGATGGGCCAGGATTGCACTACCCATAATGTGTATGTCCCCTGTGGCTAAGGATGGACACAGGTTCCAAGAACCGCAGTTCCGGCCGGCGGTTCTGGTTCCGGAACCGGAACCGCGGTTCCGGTTCCAATATTCTGGAACCGTCCAGGAACCGCAGTTCCTGAACCCATGTATATGGAGGGGATAACGAGTGGGTATGGGTGGGTTTTGGGGCTTTCTTTGCTGATATCGCAGCCTTGGAGGCCATGTGAACACTCCAATCATGTACCCACATATAATACAGAAGTGGTCACTAAAATTTTCATTGTTTTTGTTGAAGAAAACATGCAGGTTTGGAGCCAATCATGCTTCATATTCCTTGCGTACCAGGGGATATTCTGTGGAACCGTGACCAGAACCGCGGTTCCATGAGAACCGCGGTTCCGGAACCGGAACCGCGGTTCCGGTTCTGAGCTGGAACCGGAACCGCGGTCCCGGTTCCATTCTCAGAACCGCGGTTCCGTACCGGTGTGCAGCCTTACCTGTGGCTCATCATAGGAACCTTACCACTTTGGCTTGGTTGGATAGGCACAAGAGTCTCAAACGAGAGGTCCCGAGTTCCATTCCCGTAACAGCCACAATTCTCCATGGCCAAAACCGGGACAGGAAGCCTCTAGAAAACGTACTAAAACATGCCTTGAGGATGACACTTTGCGGTCAAAGGACGGGCCAAGTACAAGACTTGAGGTTGAGGTTGGCTCTAGTGGAGCCATTACAAGCAGTGGCTTTAGCAAAACCTTGCAAGTGTAAAAGCCTGTACCTTGCATACATCCATTACATTTCTTGCCTTTGAGACTCATTTGAGAGTGTCCAACAAAAGATAGACACTAAAGACCAATATGGCAGCTTTGTGAGGTTGCAAACCAAGCAAACCTAGAGTGTGGATCCCTTGTTCAAGGGTGATGTGTTATTTTGGCGGACCTGTTTTCTATACCGTTGCTATCTGGCGCATTGACAAAAGGTTATGGGCCCATACTTCTTGTTCAAAGGCACGCTTCCAATACCGACTAGCACGTGGTCTTGCAGGGTACACTGGTACAACGGGTACATCACGGTCAAATGGCTCCAATTTGCTTCATCTGTTCCATCGTCTTCTTTAGGTAGGGTGCACATAAATAGCGGACTAGGGGATGAGGAACACCTCTGTCCATGTTGGACAAGACCCTCGAGCCCCAACAGGACTAAGTTTTACCCCTTTTAGAAGGTCGTACAACTCCAAATCCTTCCTCTCACAACGGCGCCATCGCCTTAGGCGATCATCGGTGGGAGGGGTATGTAATGGATCCAACTGCACATTTGACAACGGTCGCAGTCAGTTGCCTCATCATCCTCATATACCTCAACGAAGCAGAGTAGTTGCAAATAAGAGAGGAGGAGCAAGCGTAAGAAATTGTGGATCTGACTCAAGCCCACCTTGAAGTGGGTATTTCCAAATTCACGAGGAAAGGTTTTCCCATGTGGAGATGGCATTTTGAGATTGTCATGAACATGCATGGCTAGCTCGACATCGTGAAATCGACCGAGACAACACCCTCCCATGCGACATTTACGACGTATGCAGCTGACCTTGCAGCATGGACGATGAAGAAGAATATGTCTCTCTCCATTCTTTTGACGTCCATCAACGAGACTCAATACTCCAAAATCACATTATGCACATTGGCTGCCAACGCATACATAAAGCTCTCACACGTGCATCAATCGAACGCCCTAGCAACCTGACTCTTCATCTTCCAAATGTGGATATTGATGAGGGTGAGCGAAGGAGATTTGATACTTGCATTTTTGCAGTCATTCAACAACATGATGTAGGAGGTCCAGCACATGGAATGGACTCTTGACTCTAACATGCGTTCCCTGATCCTTCTAATGGCATTGGCAAAATGCTAGGGGTCCTTGCTCTCTACGTTTGGCGGTTTAAAGGAGGCACATATGACATATGAGGCTGTCACAAAACACGTCTGCAACGAGTCCATGCGAGGCAGTGACAGTGAGGCAAACGACTCCGCCTATGCCTGTTGCTTTGGTCAAGAATGTACAAGCTCTCGCTCTAGTCAAGGAAACAACAAAGGCGGCAGTGGTAAAGGGAGAGAAAATCATGGCAAAAAGAGTTCCAAGAGGCTCGGAAACTGTCACAACTCTTGCAAGGCTCGGCACTAGGCTAGGGACTCCCAAAGTTCCAAGAAAGAAGGCAAGAACAAAGGTGGAAAGGAGAAAAAGGATCTCATTAATATGATGGATAGGGGGTTGCCCATGAAGCGTGTAGAGATCCTTAGGTCTGCGGCATTTTCCCTTGACTCGGGCACAAACCACCACTCATCAAAAGAGAAGGGTGGATTTGTCTCCATGGCCAAATCTGTTATGGGCATCAAGAGTGCAAACAGTGGCGTCATCCAAGCCATGGGCATTGGGGAGAAGATGATTACGTTCAATGTGAACGGTGTGGAGAAGGCGATCAACCTTGAAAAGGTGGTGTACATGCCCTCCTTAGCAGCTGATTTGCTGTCCGTCTAACAAATCACCAACAACAACATGACAGTGGTGCTCATTAGCAAGGAAGCGGTCGCTCTAAAGAATGAGAACATCTTAATTATGTACAGAAAAGATGATTTCATGCTTCAAGTTCCAAGAGTTGACGACCTTTGCGTGCTTCAAACCAAAGTCACCAAGGAGACAAATGAGGGACTTGTATATGCCACAAAGACCGTGGAACCAAAGCCAAAGGATGCACCACCACCGATCGTTGTGACTACCACATCAACGAAGGACACTGATGCTGAGATGTGGCATCCGCAATTGGGCCACATGGCCAAGAGCATGTTGTAGAAGATGCAAGAGCAACATGTAGTCCGCAGAATGCATGGGTGCACCATGAAGCATGGCAAAGGGTGTACATTGTTTGAACCGTGCCTCCAAACGAAGACAAAGAAAATTCCGTTTGGGAGAGGAGGTCAATTAGTAGAGCATGTCTTGGAGGTGATTCACAATTACGTGTGTGGACCCTTCCCCACACCGTCTAACGGAGGAAAGAATTACTTCCTCACATATATTAACAACCACAGATGTAAGTTATGGATCTACTTCCTAAAAATAATGAGAGACGTCGAGGAGAAGCTGATTGAGTTTGTCGCCATGGTGGAGCGACAAACATCCAAGGAAGTGAAAATGCTCAGAATTGACATCGGGGATGTGTACTAGGCATGGAAGCCTTGGCTCAAGGATCATGGCATCCACCACGAGCAAAGCACCCCTTACAACCCCCAAAGTAATGGCGTTGCCGTGAGGGAGAATGAGACCCTACTCGGCATGGTGCGAAGCATGCTCTTCGACACCAAGCACCCACCTTGCTTTTAGGCTGAAACAGCAACAATGGCTTGCTGCCTCTTGAACCTCACACCAGCAACCGCCTTTCACAAGCGTGGAAAGGATCAAGACTAGCAGCTAAAGACCTCAGAGGAAGCATGGTCGGGAAAGAAACCTAACGCATCTCATCACAATGGGTTCGGGTCAACTACATGGGTGAAGATCCAGTTGGGAGAAGGTGGAGGCAAGCTCGACGCACGCCCCAACAAGTACATCATAGTAGGGTATGACATGTCACACAAGGCCTATCGACTTTTGGATGAGGGAGCAAAAAAGCTCGTGATGAGCCACGACGTTGTGTTTGACAAACGCACCCTTAGAAAAGGAGAGCCACTAGACCTGGTCGTTGCTCCCAAAGCGAGAAAGTAGATAGTGTTACTTGAGTCTAGAGACCAAGCACCCGACAATTGGCTCACTAAAGTCCATAACCTCACACAAGAAAGGAAATCAACCAAGCAATCGGGGTGACCACTTACACATAGCTTAGATAGCTAGAAAATTCTATCATGGGATACTCCTAGGGGTCACATAACACAAACTTCCATGGCGAATCACCATGTGTCCATGTCTAGCACACAAGTATCTCACCTCACCTAAAAAGTAAAGAAAATACCTTCTCCAAGCGAGCACACTCTCAAAAGGCAATCCAAGAATCTACGACCATTTTGGATATTTCTCCCATGAGATATTGACCCTGGATTTCTTGTCCCTTTTCTTTTCTTAGGCTAATGCATAGAGCCATCACCCATGGTCATCTAGACACTGGCGGTCGATGAACCCGAATACTTCGAAAGTTTGTATCTCTCAATCTGACTATTGGATCGGCCAAGAACCTAGGCCGTGGACGTATTGCCATCGGATCTTTCCAATGGTGAAGGCTGGTTAACGATCCATGAAATCATTTGCTCTCGTGGACCTTAAACTAACGTGGATGCTCCTTTTCCAACATCTTTGTCTTAAAGAGGTACATCCACATCTTGCAACTGTGGTCATAGATGAAGGTAGAAATTCATTTCGTGGCGCCACTCAAAGGAGTGTGGAATGGTCTCATATTGTTGCTGGACGTTGCCCATTACAGTCAAAGGGTTTTCTTGTTGCCTTGCCCTGTAAGCATGGCTCACATAGCTTCTGTGCTTTCCCTCATCCTTGACTTTGCATCCCTCCATCTCATGAACTACTTCGTGCTAGTGCATTGCTTGCAATGTGCTCTCAGCCACATGGCCAAACCGCCTATGCCATAGCTCATCATCTCTGTTGGCTGAGTGGACCTCCATGGTGACTGCCTATTGTGCAACATCTGGCTTTAGAAACGTTGCCTCTTCAACCGCTGCATATCCCTCATTTGTACTCTCAAGGACCCTTGTATGAAGCATGTAGAACCCTTCAAATCTTTGGACCTATGCAAAACGATTCTCCTTGAAGTGAGAGATATTGATGTCCTTGTTCTTGATAATCACATCCTCCTCCTCCTCCGTGAACATGACAGTCATATCGGGATTGGAGATTTTGGACACCGACAAGAGGTTTGGTGCAAAAGACGTCATGTAGACAAAGTTCTTTAGCTTCAAGTATCTTTGATCATTGTAAACATTGATGGTGGCTAACTCATCTCCCTCACATTGCGCATTGACAAGGTTGCTACTGGAACACATGAAGTGACATTCGGTTTCCCCAGTGGAGATGAACCCATCCTTGTCCCTTTAAGAGTGGTGGTTTCTGCCAAAATCAAGGTTGTATCCTCCACGCTTGAGTAATGTTGTTCTTTTGGTTGTCGGCACGCTCTCAACCATCATGTTTGTCAACCTTTCTGCCCTTTTCTTTGCCCTTGTTGCTACCACCATGATCTCTGTCTTCCTTCTCAAGAGCCCTACACTACCATGGCCAATGCCCAAGCTTGCCACAGTTATGGCACTTCCCAAGACGCTTTGAACCCTTTCCACTGTAATCATTGCTTTTTCCTCCACCGCCATTGCTTCTGCTAATCTGTTGACCAGAAGGGGAGTTGTTACCACAACTATAGCACTGAGTACCATAAGCTAAAATGCAAGCCGCACTATCACTATGACCCATGGCCGCGTTACGCACATACTGGGACACTGCCTCATACGTCAAATCCCCCCCCTTAATAACCGTCAAAGAAAGTGATTAAAAGGACCCAAACTCTCAGGTAGCGCCATGAGGAGGATCATGGTCTCCATGTTGGTGTCGATATCCCTGTTCATTTTGGTCACATAATATGGGAGTCATTCAAAGAGCTATACGAAGTCGGGAGTCAAATGTCCCTTGCTCATTTTCATTGAAATCAGCTTTGAAGGATGAATATGCAACTTAGAAGAGCTATTCATTCGTGTACACGTGCAAGCTTCTCAGAAGCCTTTGTTACATGTGTGATACCTCGGAGGTGTACGTGCTGTGACTCATGCACCTATATCACAAGCATCACAAGCGCCATGTCATTTTTGACATTCCACGCTTCATATACAGCATTTTTTCCTGCAGGTTCAACCTCTCCAAAGAACATCTTGAAGTAGCCACGCACCCCCATTACAATCTCATATTGCCATGTCCACGAGGGAAAACCTATTATTATGAACTTTGACATCCCGCCGTTGGCCTTCTCCAGAGTGAGCATCGTAGGTGTGGTCATATTGCTTCTCTGCTTCTTTGGTTCTCTGCTTCTCTTGTTCTCTACTTTGTCTATGTTGACACAGGCAAATGTAGGCTGCTGTCTCATTCTGCTTTACAAGGTGGACATTCGTTGCTTGACCCTTAGCCACTCATTGCCTGCAAACAAAAAAGAACGCACGCGAGAAAACCCAGGGTCGTACCTCCAAGGGCAGAGCTTATTCTGTCTAGGACCAACTGGTTGTACCTCCAAGGGTAGAGGTTATCCTTGGCCCTTGTTTGCGAACTGCAAGTACCCACCATTGGAGCTGACGGAGAATATGCAGCAGATGCAGCTGATGGAGCTCATGGCGCTGGAGCGTGCTTTGAGAAGGGGAGGACGAAAGAGTACGCAGAATCGTGCCTTACAACTAGTCGGTGTGGACCCATAACCCTTTGTCAACTTGCCTAAGGGGACGGTCTAGAAAACGGGCTCGGAAACAGTGGTTCACGTCAAATGCTCTTGGTATTGCAACCAATTGATGATGTTACCCTAAGAACTAAGGTTCCACATGTTGACATTGTACGCCCGTTGCCATGAGTGCTGTTGATTGTACTCCCTGGTTGGACTACGGAGGAGTGGTTGAACACGTGATCTGACTTTTGATTTGGATTGCCTTGATTTTTCCATACTGGAACAAGCTTTGAATCGCTCAATTTGGGTGAGTATTAAGAAAGATAGCCCCATCCAAATGTCGGGTAGTCGGCGGGTGGAATCTGGGTCTGCGCCATGGATGAGGGGATAATTCCACCGCGGTGGTCCGAGTTCAGGTCCAACGGGCTCCAAAGACACCATGGCCATGAAGGAAGGGATGTGGATGGTCTCCTAGACCAGGGTGAACTTCCCCCCCACATTGGAGTGCCAGGAAGGGCGCTTCCACAAGCCACCGTCCAAGCGCCTTTCGTCACTCCCGTTCGTGGGCATGGTGGGTGGCTCCACCATAGGTTGCTTTGACGGCAATAGCAGGGGCTCTTATGCTGCGTTTGGACTTGCTTGGATGCGTTGGAAAGCTATGATCATACGCTATTCGAATCTGATGTAGTTTCATCATGCTAAGTAACAAAAACCTGTTTCAATTTAGATATACTGAATACAACGTGTTCTGCCCACTCACATCCGCGATCCTTCTGCTCCACACCCTTCACCATTGGTGTCTACTGGGTGTCCCAAATTTTGGTAGCATGAATCATTGAGATATAGGCATCCTTGAGGGTGTGTGCACATCCACTAGAGCCAGCAAATGGGTTATGGGCCCACGTTCCTAGAAGGACCCGAGCTCATCATCTGTCACGCTACTGCCGTGCGCCATGGCAACGACCGAGCAAGAGAGCAGTATACACGTCCTCCCGCCTGACGAGAGGGACTTCCCCTTGTGGAGGTGGACCACGAAGGCCTATCATGATGACAAGGGACTGCTTGAGCTGGTCAGAGGCGAAGAGAGAGCTCCTGCGGCGTCCACGACGGTCATGGAGGTGGAGGCTTTTAAGACGGGCAACAATGAGGCGCTTGCTCTGATCGCAACATCGTTGTGCCTAAAACAACGCGCACATGTCCAAGGATGTAGGATGGCCACAAAAGCTTGGGCATGGCTCTGCAACCACACTTCTCATCATGTCCTCAGAAACGCATCCTCCTCGTCAAACAGCTTTTCACCCTCCAAGGTCACCAGGAGACCAGCCCGTCGGAGCTCGCGCAAGAGGTGAAGTCGATGGTGTCCCGATGTCATCAGGCGGGATGGGCTATCGACTCCGAATAGCAAGTAGCGGCGCTCTTTTTGCCCCTTTGTACCAGCTGGGCCTCTACAATCACCAGTGATGGTGATCTACAGGACAAAATGATGATGTTCGAAGAGGCGGCACAAGTGGTGTGTGACCGATGAACCAAAACCACTGTGGCGAAGCAAGAGACGATGTCCGCAGCATCAGCCCTTGCCGTCTGCTCTCATGGAGGAGATGGAGACTGCATGGAGGAAGGAACATGTCCACACCACGGCAAGAAGAGGGAATGCCATCGGTGTGGCCAAGATGGCCACTCGAGAAAGGACTACATAAGGGGAGCTGCGGATCCGTCACGGAGGCGGTAGAAGGGGAGCAGACCAACGTGGAAGTTCCCAACTCCTACGCTCCATGAATAGGGCTCAGATGGCACAACCTGAGGCGGGCAAGCAGCTAGTGTGTTTGGAGCAAGGAGGCTCCAACACGCCCCAAGAGGGAGCGCGCTACAAGTGTAGCTAGCGAGGCCATTGGTAGGCAACGTGCATAACGGAAACCGTGGAGTCCGAAAAGCATCTTGGGAGAGGACGGCATGCCGAAGAAATTGTCAACACGCCATGCACCAGTGATCAGCTCCATGCTGCGGGAGCTGACATGGTCAGGAACCACGAGTCATGCCTTGGGTATGCAACCTCCACAACCTCCAAGGGGGAGCAAAAGGTGAACCAAGAAACAGGGGCTGCCGCCATACACCACAGTGGAGGTGATGTACTTCAAGGAGGCAAATGAGAGGTGGATGAATCGGTCAGGATGACGGGTCCCGCAACAAGGAGGCTTGAAGTACCTGTCCTGGCCACAAAGGTGCTGTCTGTGAGTCACCTCGTCAAGGAGGGACTCGAAGTGACACTCACAAGGAAGGGCTGTCTCCTAAAAGAGGAGGGTAATGGACGTGTCGTGGCACATGGTGCATACAAAAGATCTGTGTACCGGTTTGTGCCGACGTCCTGAGAAGGAAGAGCAGTGACTACGACATGGATAGCCTTCGAAGCAAGGAAGCGGTTGCAGCTACATCCAAGAAGAGGCTACCTGAGGGTGCAACGGGTGGTATGGAGTGTACCATCCAGGCTAAGTCGGGAGATCTGGACCAAAAGGCACGCCATGCAACGGGTCACCGGGTGATGGGTGCACAATCTTCAAGGGAGGTAAAAGAAGTGGTCCAGGTGGCAAACACGCCAAGGGAGATAATCAAGGGCAGGCGGCCTTGCTCTCTTAATGGGCAAAAGGGGTCCATTACCGCAAGAATGGTTAATAAGAGCCACAAGGTAGGCCAAACGGGCGATGCCGAGTTCCATGTGGGAGCGCTGATGGCTGCAAGGAGGACCATGCAGCAAGACGAGGACGGCAAGGAGGCTCGTCCTCGCGGGAAGCACAAGAGGCTCCACACCTCAACAGAAGGGGAGCAGCTACGGCAGCAATTTAAGGGTCAAAATGTGGCCCCTCAAGTGTTGGCACGGGGTGCCGGCAAGTCACGTACACAGGGCCCAACCTCACGGACTGAGAAGAAGAGAGTGGCGGTGAAGGACCACACTCTCAACTCAAGAAAAATAGGCTCAGGGCTCCGGAAGTAGTGGACCTGGGCCACAAGGTGGGTACAAAAGGAACCGTCAACTTTCAAGAGGAGGCATCGGTGGCAGCTCAGAGGACCACGCAACAGATTAAGGACACCGTGAGGGCAGGCCCTCAAAGTGAGCCAAGGCGGCTCGGCGTAGAAGCGGACCACGACCTAGAGCACCGCGCTGTAGAAGGCCATGCAGCAGGTGCACCGGAACAAAAATCGGCCAAGGTGGTCCGCTCATGCAACATGCATAGGTTGGGTGAAGGGAGTGTGACCCCTAGTTCTCCAACTTCTCCGAAAGATGGGGAGACTGTGCATGAAAAGAGCGACAAGGGAGCTGAGACCAAAGGATCCGCACCGGAAACCCTCTCCAAGGGGGACAGGCATGCACATTTGAGACGTGCAGCAAGACAGCAGCAGCAGCATATGTGGCGGCTTAAGGAGTAGTTGCAGCTGCAGTACCACGAAACCCGCAAGGCTGGCTGCAACAAAGGGCAAGCCAAAGCAGGCAGTGCAGGCGGCAACAGCTTGGTCCAGATGGCACGCGCAGAGGTGGTGTCATCAAGCGCCAAGATCAGCACCAAGAAAGCACTACAGCAAGGTGGGGGAGGTCTGCAGCACACTGGGCTAAGTTTGCAAGGTGCCAAGGGTGCTAAGAACACAATGGTACCAAGGCATACTCGGAGGCGCTTGAGGACTAAAAAAGGAGTCTAAAATCTATGAAGGCAGGGGAGGACTCCGCAAAGGGTTGCGGGTCTTCCAAGTGAGGAGGAGCAAGTCAAACATCCATAACTGATGGACAACTCTGTTTGGAGTCTCAAAGGTAAGAACATTGTTCAATGACAGGCAACTGACAGGTTTGTATGGTCCTAGAGCCAGCCTCTAGCCTACACGTGCAGTGGCTCCTTTGGACGGGCTTCTTTGGGGGCAGTCTGGACTGAGTCAATCTCCTTATGTACATGGCGCTCCCTATGACCGCCACGTGGTGCCAGACATCAAGAAGGCCATTGCAAAAGTAAGAAGATGTCTTTAAGAACCTTCGTGTATCCTTTTTGGTTACAAAGAAAATTGGTCACTGGGTTGGGACCTGACCCATTGAACTCTGGATCCAAATACTTACTTTGGAACGTATTGGCCACAAGAAGTTGTCCTAGGTGGTGTTTATTGGATCTGCTATCCTGTTTAAACTTAAAGGACTTGCTCCAAAGGAGTAGTGCATGCCTCGTTTATGTGGACGAGACTTTGGGGACTTACTCCAAGGGAGCAGTGCATGCCTAGTCCATCATTTGCCTGTCCAAATGTCAGCAATGGACAAGGAGCATATCACGTATACAGAGTGGCGGCGCTATCCCTGCTTCTAGTGCTTTCTTTTGCCTGAAATCTGTCTGACAAAAATGGATTCTACATGCCATCAGACAGGGAATTGGGTAAAATAAAGGCCATCATTGGAAATTTCAGCTCAAAAACATTCAGCACATCCCATAAAACAAGGTAGCCAACAGGATGATTTAGGGGATACACCCTTTTGAAAATGAAGTATGCTACTACTCCTACCCTAGCTCATACCAGCCAGCGTGTAAACAGCGTTTCTCCCAAACGTAGCAATGGAATGCAAGGGTTTTCATACCGATGGAACGTGTAGGAAACATATTGTAATTCAAATGTGGTCCTTATTGAATTTGACAGAGAAATGAGAGAGTTAGGGTCATCATAACGTGATAATCTTACTCAAAGAGAAGGCTGTAGCCCTGGCCAACTTCGTTTTGGGCATACCTTTTAATCCGACCGTTAGATCTTTGCAAGGTTAGGCGTAGTGGAAAGATTTCATTGCAAACTTGAAGGTCTTTTCCTTGATCATTAAATTAGATAACCCCTTCAACCTAGTCTGCACTTTCAAAGTAATGGATGTGCTAGCTAAAAAAGGCAAATAGTGGCTCTCATGCCAAGTCTTGCAATTGGAAGAGAGAGGGAGCCTTGGAACAGCAAACATGTGGGACTGAAAGGGTATAGTTTTTGTTAAGAATGATCCTTTAATCACGAAAAATGATGGAATACATATAGGGCTAGAGGTTGGGCAAGTGAGCCCTCTCACAAGCCACACCACTCATGTATAAAGGCTAAGGCTCACAGAGAATTCCATAATCGCACACAAAAGAGGAAAAATGCCTAGTAATGGAGCTGACTAGTCAGTAACAACATGGAGAGCTAGGGAATGCCGTCATGGCTCACTCTTGGTGGTGACATAACCCACAATCCCATGGAGAATCACCACGTGTCAATCGCCAGTGGACAAGGATTTCACCTCACCTAACAAGCAAGGAGAAGTACCCTTTTCCTTCTGAGTACACTTTTACACGCAATCGAAGGAATCTAGGACCATTTTGGATTTTTCTCCCTTCTGGTGTTTCTCAAGCTACGTGAGGCATAGAGCTAGGACTGCGTTTTGACTCAATTGATCTTGCCAACCGCTCTTGAGGTTACAACCAAGAGGAGATATCACCTTTAACGCCAAGGTTCCAAACTGGGCAGTTCATATGAATCACTTCCTTGCATTGTCCTCTTTCCATCTGGTCATTTTCATGCAAGAATCAAACTCGTTGGGCTTTACCAACCAATGCTTCTTTAGCGTCTGCCCTTGGTGGATAATTATGTTAGAAGTCTCCAAAACAAGAACTGTACGCAATGATGGACAACAAGCAGGTTCTTATAGTCAAAGAGCCATCGTTTAGGCTCAGTGCGCACTGGCTCCTTCGATTAGCCACTTTTGAGGCAATCTAGATCGCAGTATCCCCCCTGCCTACATGCCTCGTCATGTGACTGCCAAGTGGCACCAGCCACCAAGAAAGACCTTGGAATGTTCTAACATGTCTCTTACAACCCCTATGTTCCCCTTTTGGTCACAAAGGAAAATAGTCATTGGGCCAGGATTTGACCCAATGACCTCACTTCAGAGACTATTTCTATAACGTCTTACCAAGAAGGAGTTTCCCTAGGTAGTGTTTATTGACTTTACTATCTAGTTGAGACCAATGGGACTTGCTGGAAAGGAGGAGTGCATGCCTTGTCTATCTAGATCCAACTTAGGACACTTACTCTAAGGGAGCGATGCATGCCTATTGCGCCTTGTGCTTGTCCAAATTTCAGCTATAGACAATAAGCATATCCGCTCCATAAACTTAGTCTTCTTTGGCTGCATTCACCATGGCGATACCTCGAGTACATACAAAGTGCAATCCGCTGTCAAGCGCCTTTGTCATATAATCTACGAGCATCTTCTTGGTCATAACGTATTATAGGTCCACGATATCCTTTCCGACCATGTTGCGTGAGTAGTGGTACATGATGTGGATCTGCTTGGTCCACCAAGAGATGACATCGTCTAGAGCCACATTTGTGGTGCTTTTGTTTTCAATGCAAACCTCTGTTGCCTTTGTTTATTGTCCTTACGTCTAGACGAGCAAACTACGTAGCCAGTGTGTCTCCGTGCATGCTTGTGACTGAGCAATGTACTCTGTCTCAGCGGTAGAGAGGGAGACACAGTCTTGCGTTCTACTTGCCCAAAAGATTACACCAACGTTCAAGAGGCATATAAAGAGCAAGTTGGATTGCTGTCATCAATCATTCCTCCCCAGTTGGTATTTGTGTAGCACACAAACTACAACGGTCTTGATCCCTCTTATAATACAAGCAGGAGCCCCAGGTGTTGTATCTTTTGTAGACAACGCATGATGCGCTTGACTGCTTGCCTGTGCTGTGGCCCTACATTGTCTCACTTGTCCCACAACATAGCACATGTTAGTGCGTTTTCCTACCATGCCATACATGAGGCTTTCAACAGTAGAGTCATAAGGAATGTTACCCATATAATGCCATTTTGCCTTGGTACTGGGGCTCATAAAGGAGGAGAGTTGGATGTCTGTTGTCATGGGTGAGCTGATTGGCTTGCACGCTTCCATGTTGTAGCGCTTGAGGACCTCCATGATGGACTTGGTATGGATTAGCTCGATGGTGCTTGCTGCTCCATTGCGGTGGACAGCTATCCGGAGGTAGAACTCAAGCAAACACATGTCATTCGTCTTGAACCTGTTGGTGAGATCTGTCATTAGCTTGCTCAATAGCTCAATTGGCGAAGAGTAAATGACGAGGGCATCTACGTACAATGCAACCAGCATCAAGCCTTGCTCGTCCTCCTGTTCATATACGCTAGGGTCATTGTGACAATACGTGAAAGTGAGCTAGGTCATGAAGTCTCCTATCTCCCTATATTTAATTCTTGGGACTTGTTTCAGCTCGTAGAGTGCTTTGACCAATTTGCAAACCTTAGCCTCTACCTTCCCATGGAGGAAAGTTGCCTTTACTTCCATATGAGGGACCTCCACATATTTTATAGCAAATATGCCTAAAATAGATGTGATAGAGGCAAAATTTATGACAGTCGCGATGGTCTCCTTGTAGTGAAATCCTACACGCTGGGAGAATCCCTTTGCTATAATTGTTTCCTTGTACTTGTCAACAATGGCATCCTCCTTGAAAGTTTTTGGGAGTACCTAGTTTCATCCCACCATGTGCACGTTCTGGAGCCTATCCACTAGGACCCATGTTTCCTTAAGTTCAATGGATGCGAGTTTGTTGTCCACAGCCCCCTTCCAATTGGGCGCATCTGTCATGTTCATAACCTTCGCTATCGTCACAAGCTCTCTCTGACCAAGCATGACTACCTCAGTCCATTTCATTCTGCACGCTCAGTTTTGTACTTGGGCACAGGTTTCTTCAGGCGTGTATTATGCCAATGTTTTGTTGGTGGGGCTTCAAGGCTTGGTTGCTTCTATTCCTTCTAAATTGCCAATGGAGGAGCCGTTGGTATCGAAATTTGACTCACAGGCCTTGGACAACACAGATTCAGTATCAGAGTTCGTTGCTCTGTTAGCCTGCTCAACCACTCTCCCTAGAACAGCATCCTTCACTAGTACCATCTGCTAGTTGTTAAATGCCTGATCACCTGACTCGAGCAACACAACCCACTCTCCTGGTTTAGGAGCATGGAGAGGATCTAGCGACTCTCCCTTTTTGAGCGTCTTGTCTTCAAACATGACATATTGGCTCCTGATGAGCTTTCCAGCCGCTTGGTCCCCAGCATGTACGTCTCATGTGTGGTGTCATATCAGACCATTACACTCTTGCAAGCGCGTGCATCTAATTTTTCATTTCCTTCTCTTGCTTGGAACTTTGCCAACGCAGTACAAGTAAAGACCCTCAAGTGTGAGCCATCTGGCTTCTTCCCTGAGCAAGCCTCTTGTGGCATCCTGAGCTGTTTCCCTTACTGCTTATTACCACGTCTTCCAAGCGTGGCTCCAAAAGTGAGATTTAGAAGTTGTGAAGCGTTTCTTTCACCTTTTTCCTATAAGCAAGGTGGAAGTTTGGCCTTGAAGAGCATGCTTTGTGTCATGCCGATGATAGTATGATTTATCTGCATGACAACGTCACTACTGTGGGGGGTGTAAGGCAAAGTAGTCTGGTTGTTGACACCGTGTTGGCTGTCTTTAAATAGTTTCACCTTGTCTACTACCTAGCTGGCTGGCTACACATACAAACAAGGGATGGATTTCTCTATGGAGTATGTCCCCTTGGTAAATTCTGAGATGGGCAAGGATTGCACTACCCATAACGTGTATGTCCCCTATGGCTCATCATAGGAACCTTACCACTTTGGCTTGGTTGAATAGGCACAAGAGTCTCAAACGAGAGGTCCCGAGTTCGATTCCCGTAATAGCCACAATTCTCCATGGCCAANAACGCCACTACTGTGGGGGGTGTAAGGCAAAGTAGTCTGGTTGTTGACACCGTGTTGGCTGTCTTTAAATAGTTTCACCTTGTCTACTACCTAGCTGGCTGGCTACACATACAAACAAGGGATGGATTTCTCTATGGAGTATGTCCCCTTGGTAAATTCTGAGATGGGCAAGGATTGCACTACCCATAACGTGTATGTCCCCTATGGCTCATCATAGGAACCTTACCACTTTGGCTTGGTTGAATAGGCACAAGAGTCTCAAACGAGAGGTCCCGAGTTGGATTCCCGTAACAGCCACAATTCTCCATGGCCAAAACCGGGACAGGAAGCCTCTAGGAAACGTACTAAAACATGCCTTGAGGATGACACTTTGCGGTCAAAGGACGGGCCAAGTATAAGACTTGAGGTTGAGGTTGGCTCTAGTGGAGCCATTACACGCAGTGGCTTTAGCAAAACCCTGCAAGTATAAAATCCTGTACCTTGCATTCATCCATTACATTTATTGCCTTTGAGACTCATCTGAGAGTGTCCAACGAAAGGTAGACACTAAAGACCAATATGGCAACTTTGTGTGGTTGCAAACCAAGCAAACCTAGAGTGTGGATCCCTCGTTCAAGGGTGATGTGTTATATTGGCGGGACCTGTTTTCTAGACCGTTGCTATGTGGCGCATTGACAAAAGGTTATGGGCCCATACTTCTTGTTAAAAGGCTCGCTTCCAAGACCGACTAGCATGTGGTCTTGCAGGGTGCACTGGTACAACGGGTACATCAAGGTCAAATGGCTCCAATCCGCTTCATCTGTTCCATCGCCTTCTTTAGGTAGGGTGCACATGAATAGCGGACTAGGGGAAAATGAACAGCTCTGTCCATGTTGGACAAGACCCTTGAGCCCCAACAGGACTAAGTTCTACCCCCTTTAGAAGGTGGTATAACTCCGAATCCTTCCTCTCACAACGGCGCCATCGTCTTAGGCGATCATCGGTGGGAGGGGTATGTAACGAATCCAAGTGCACATTTGACAACGGTCGCAGTCAGTAGCCTCATCATCCTCAAATGCCTCAACGAAGCAGAGTAGTTGCGAAGAAGAGAGGAGGAGCAAGCGCAAGAAATTGTGGATCTGACTCAAGCCTGCCTTGAAGTGGGTATGTCCAAATTTACGCGGAAAGGTTTTCCCGTGTGGATATGGCAGTTTGAGATTGTCATGAACATGCATGGCTAGCTCGACATCCTAAAATCGACCGAGACAACACCCTCCCATGCGACATTTACGACGTATGCGGCTGACCTTGCAGCATGGACGATGAAGAAGAATATGTCTCTCTCCATTCTTGTGACGTCCATCAACGAGACTGAACACTCCAAAATCACATTATGCACATTGGCTGCCAACGCATACATAAAGCCCTCACACGTGCATCAATGGAACGCCCTAGCAACCTGACTCTTCATCTTCCAAATGTTAATATTGATGAGGGTGAGCGAAGGAGATTTGATACTCGCATTTTTGCAGTCATTCAACAACATGCTGTAGGAGGTCCAGCACATGGAATGGAATCTTGACTCTAACATGCGTTCCCTGATCCTTCTAATGGCACTGGCAAAACGATGGGGGTCCTTGCTCTCTACGTTTGGCGGTTTAAAGGAGGCACATATGACATATGAGGCTCTCACAAAACACGCTTGCAACGAGTCCATGCCACGTAGTCGCAGTGAGGCAAACGACTCAGCCTATGCCTGTTGCTTTGGTCAACAATGTACAAGCTGTCGCTCTAGTCAAGGAAACAACAAAGGTGGCAGTGGTAAAGGGAGAGAAAATTATGGCAAAAAGAGTTCCAAGAGGCTCGGCAACTGTCACAACTCTTTCAAGGCTCGACACTAGGCTAGGGACTCTCGCAGTCCCAAGAAAGAAGGCGAGAACAAAGGTAGAAAGGAGAAAAAGGATCTCATTAATATGATGGATAGGGAGTTGCCCATGAAGCGTGTAGAGATCCTTAGGTCTGCGGCAGTTTCCCTTGACTCGGGCACAAACCACCACTCATCAAAAGAGAAGGGTGGATTTGTCTCCATGGTCGAATCTGTTATGGGCATCAAGAGTGCAAACAGTGGCGTCATCCAAGCCATGGGCATTGGGGAGAAGGTGATAACGTTCAATGTGAACGGTGTGGAGAAGGCGGTCAACCTTGAAAAGGTGGTGTACATGCCCTCCTTAGAAGCTAATTTGCTGTCCGTCTAACAAATCACCAACAACAACATGACAGTGGTGCTCATTAGTAAGGAAGCGGTGGCTCTAAAAAATGAGAACATCTTAATTTTGTACACAAAAGATGATTTCATGCTTCAAGTTCCAAGAGTTGACGACCTTGGAGTGCTTCAAACCAAAGTCACCAAGGAGATAAATGAGGGACTTGTATATGCCACAAAGACCGTGGAACCAAAGCCATAGGTTGCACTTCCAGCGATCGTTGCGACTACCACATCAACGAAGGACACTGATGCTGAGATGTGGCATCGGCAATTCAGCCACATGGCCAAGAGCATGCTGTAGAAGATGCAAGAGCAACATGTAGTCAGCGGAATGGATGGGTGCACCATGAAGCATGGCAAAGGGTGTACATTGTTTGAACCGTGCCTCCAACTGAAGACAAAGAAGAATCCGTTTGGGAGAGGAGGTCAACTAGTAGAGCATGTCTTGGAGGTGATTCACAGTTACGAGTGTGGACCCTTCCCCACACCGTCTAACGGAGGAAACAAGTACTTCCTCACCTATATTAACGACCACAGATGTAAGTTGTGGATCTACTTCCTAAAAATAATGAGAGACGTCAAGGAGAAGTTGCTTGAGTTTGTCGCCATGGTGGAGAGACAAACATCCAAGGAAGTGAAAACGATCAGAATTGACAACGGGGATGTGTACTAGGCATGGAAGCCTTGGCTCAAGGATCATGGCATCCACCATGAGCAAAGCACCCCTTACAACCCCCAAAGCAACGGCGTTGCCGTGAGGGAGAATGAGACCCTACTCGGCATGGTGCAAAGCATGCTCTTTGACACCAAGCTGCCACCTTGCTCTTGGGCTGAAACAGCAACAACGGCTTGCTGCCTCTTGAACCTCACACCAGCAACCGCCTTTGACAAGCATGGAAAGGATCAAGACTAGCAGCTAAAGACCTCAGAGGAAGCATGGTCGGGAAAGAAACCTAATGCATCTCATCATAATGTGTTCGGGTCAACTACATGGGTGAAGATCCAAATGGGAGAAGGTGGAGGCAAGCTCGACGCATGCCCCAAGAAGTACATCATAGTAGGGTATGACATGTCACACAAGGCCTATCGACTTTGGGATGAGGGAGCAGAAAAGCTCGTGATGAGCCACGACGTTGTGTTTGACAAACGCACCCCTAGAAAAGGAGAGCCATTAGACCCGATCGTTGCTCCCAAAGCGAGAAAGTAGATAGTGTTACTTGAGTCAGGAGACCAAGCACCCGACAACTGGCTTGCTTTGCAAGCAAGTCCTGGGAATGGGAGAGTAGGTGCAAAGGATGATGCAACATCTTTCATGGGACAGATATCGAGGCGTCCGTGGCTTCCAAGTCTGACTTGGACTCCGACGCCTCTTATGACAACAACGACAACGCCGACAAACCACACTTGTCGAAGCACCAGCACCAAAGCGAGAAGCCGCACCACTACCCTGTTGTAGTTTGCGATCAAAGAAATCACCTTTGCAATTTGATGACAATTGGACTAGCCTTAGCTGGTCATGCATGGCTCAAGGAGAGCTCTTTACAGTGGTGGAGGCCATGAATGGCTCAAATGCGGCCAAGTGGAAGGAGGGAATGGACAGCGAGCTCATGTCCATTGCCGAGAATAGCACGTGGGTGTTGGTGGATAGTCCCGACAAGGCCAACGTGGTGGGATTCAAGTGGGTCCTCCGAGTGAAGAAGAAGCAAGATGGGAGCATGGACAAGTTCAAGGCAAGGGTAGTGGCTAAGGGATTCTCTCAACGCCCCATATCCGAGTACGATGAGACTTTCGCGCCCATCATGACCCTTGCCTCAATCCGCTCTCTCCTTGGATTTGCAACCGTAACGAACCTAGAGTTGTACAAGATGGACATCAAGACACCTTTTCTTTATGAAAAACTTGACAAGGAAGTGCTGATGGAGGTGCCCGAAGGAGTCAAAGCTCCCAAGGGCAAGGTGTGCAAGTTGGTGAAAGCACTAAGGGTGTTCGCGAGTCTGGAACCTTGATTCTGAGCCTGGCACCTGACTTGCAAGTCCGAGTCCAGTGGCACACTCGGATTTGCGAGTCTGAGACTCGGACTCGCAAGTCCCAGACTTGCGAGTCTAGTCTCCTGGATTTGTGAGTCTGGTGGGCACGAATTGCAAGTCTGGTGCATCGTCTAATAAAAAATGGTTCAAATCAATGTGTTCTTTAAATTTGTGACTCTAGCGTCATGTGAACTCAACATGTAGCTAATAGAAAAGGAATCTGACCCATACTTGTATTCATGTAATCTACAATGACCCCCTCTTTGTCGTCGTTGTCTCGTTGTAGGAGGTCAAGGTGAGATTTGTGAGACCAGGTTCGTTCTGGACCCTGGATTTGGAGTTGCGAGTCTAGGTCCGGACTCGGATTTACGAGTCAGACTTGCGAGTCCCGTATTATGGCTTACAGCCGTAGAAAGCACTCTATGGGCTGAAAGAGGCCCGAAGGATGTGGTACGAAGAGATGGACGCTTTCATGATTAGTCTTTCCTTTGTGCATTGCCATAATGACCTGAGCATGTACGTGCACGATGATGAAAGAGGACTGATGCTGGTTGCGTTACACGTGGATGATCTCATCATCTACTTGTATTTGGTCAAGCAGCTTGATGAGCTGAAGTCGGACCTCACCAAAAGGTTGAAGATGAAGGGCATGGGTCCTGACCAGTACTACCTTGGATCGCCATCCATTGCAACCAAGTAGTAAGCACCATCAAACTCAACCAAACCAAATACATTCATGAGGTAGTGAAGGGCTATCACATGGAAGACTCCAAATCTGTTAGCACCCTAATGATGACNCTCACCAAAAGGTTCAAGATGAAGGACATGGGTCCTGACCAGTACTACCTTGGATCGCCATCCATTGCAACCAAGTAGTAAGCACCATCAAACTCAACCAAACCAAATACATTCATGAGGTAGTGAAGGGCTATCACATGGAAGACTCCAAATCTGTTAGCACCCTAATGATGATCGATACACACCCGAAAGCCTCCATTGTGCCAAGCAACAAACCAGAATAATACGAGATGCAAGACATCCCCTATCAGGCTGGCATGGGTAGCATAATGTACGCCATGGTAGGAACAGGTCGGGACATCTACTATGCTGTAGGACAAGTGAGCAGGTTCGTGGCCAACGCAGGGCGACAATACTGGCATGTAGTAGAACACATCTTGTGTTACTTGTAAAAGACATGTTACATGGGCCTTGTTGTTGGAGGCGAACAAGGTATGGATCCCCTTCGCCTGAAGTGCTACAGTGACGCTAACTCGGGAGGAAATCGTGATGACCAAAAATCAACCTCTAGCTTGTGTGCATCTTGAATGGCGCTGCCATCTCATGGCCAGCTAGAAGCAGATTGTATTTCCTTGTTCACACGTGAGGCAAAGTATGTTGCTATATCTAAGTTGTGCAAGGAGGCTCCGTGGGTGCGCAGCGTGCTTCGGAAAATGACAGTGCCACAAGCGGAGGCCACGGTTGTACATGTGGACAACATGAGCACCATCTCGATGACTGTAGACGAGATCATCTCGCTACAAAGGAAACACATCCACATACGTCATCACTACTCACGTGACCTGGTCATGAAGAATGTGGTGAGCTTGTAGCAGTATGGAACCAAGAACATGCTTGCTGACTACATGACCAAGCCACTGGAAAGCGGCATGCACTATATAGGCATTCGTTGATTCAACATAATGAGTACAGCAGAGAAAGGGTGAGCCGCGAGGCATTGATGGAGCCCAGTGAGCAACAAATGGACATGGGTGCAAGGGAGAAATTTGTTGAAATAGTTTGTATCTTGTCCACTGCCTGCCTAGTTAGCTACACATATGGAGAAGGCATGCACTGCTCTATGGAGTATGTTCGCTTGGTCTGTTTTGAGATGGGCCAGGAATGCACTGCGCAAAATGGGTATGTCCCATGTGGCTCAACATGTAAATCATACCTTTTTGGCTTGGTTGAATAGGCACCGGAGTCTCAAACGAGATGTCGCGAGTTCAATCCCCGCGATGGCCACAATATTCTTTGTGGCCAAAACTGGGACAGGAAGTTTCAAGGAAACTTTCTGTAGCCTACCTTGAAGATGACACTTGGCGGTCTAAGGATCACCAACTAGCATTGTAGGTTGAGGTTCACTCCTGTAGAGCCACAACAAGCAGAAGCTTTTGCAAAGCTCTACAAGTATAAAAGCATGTACCTTGCATGCATCCATTTACAGTTCCTGCGTTTTGGAGTCCTCTAAGAGTGTTTAAAAAAGGTAGCCATTAAAGACCAACATGCAGACTTAGTGAGATTGCAAACCAAACATACCTAAGGTTTGAATCCCTCGTTTGAGCATGATATGCTACATTGGTTGCAATACCAAGAGCGGTCAGCGGCCTCCCATGTCGGGACCTGTTTTGTGGACCATTGCTATCTAGCGCATTGATAGGATGAACAAGCCTTTATACATCTTGTACTCACCAGAGTTGTCGGTGTGTAGTGCCTTGACCTTCTTGCCTGTATGCCGCTCTACCATGGTGACAAGTTCTGAAACTTCTCCTTGACCTCTCCATTTGTCTTGAGAAACTAGATCTACATCTTGTGACCGTGATCATCAATGAATGTTACAAAGTACTTACTGCCACTGTTAAAAGAGTGCAGACTGGTATGCATAAATCAGATTGAATCACGTTCAAGATTGTTGGCGCTTATTGTCCATGATGCTCATGGTAACAGCTTGTGGTGCAATATCAGGCTTTGGAGAACTGAGCTCTTCAACCGCTGCATATCCCTTAGATGTACTCTCAAGGGGCTTGGTCAGTAGCTTGTTGAGCCCATCAACTCTTGGGACCAGTGCCACAATACTCTCTTTGGGATTGGAGATATTGATGTCCTTCTTCTTGACTATCACGGCTTCCTCCTGTGTAAAGATGACCATCATGGCGTGCTCCGTGCTTTTGGATGGAAACAAGAGGATTGTCGTATAAGACGGCATGTAGACATTGTCTTCTAGCATCAAGTCTTATTCAGCACCGTTTACGTTGATGCTGATCAACATATATGCCTCGCCTTGCCCATGGACAAGGTTGTCGTTGGCACGCGTAAAGCGACGTTCATTGTCCCCAATAGAAATGAACCCATCCTCCACCCTTGAAGATTGGTGGTTTGTGCCATGGTCAAGCGCATAGGCTCCATGCTTGAGTAGTGTGGTTTCCGTGGTTTCCCACATGCTTTAAGCCATCAAGTTTGTCAACTCCTTACCCCTTTCTTTTACCCTTGTTTCTACCAACATGGTCTCTGTCTTCCTTCTTGGAAGCCTTGTACTCCCGTGCCAAATAACCAAGCTTGCTACACTTATGGTACTTCCAAGGACGCTTTAAACCATTTCCACCACCACCATTGCCTTTTCCTCCACTGCTACCACCTATGCTTTCAATTTGACCAGAAGAGGAGTTGTTGCAACAACCACCGTACGATGAAGCAAAGGCTGAGATATAAGCCTCACTACTGTTGTAATGCATGGCCTCACTACGCACGTACTCGGACATTGCGTCATATGTTCAATCACTTGTTCCATGTGCCAAAGACATTGATCAGAGGACTCACAGGAGATTTGTGGACTGCATGTTGGTGTCTATTACCCAGTTCATTAAGGTCACTTGCTGCAGCAATCCTTCAAACGCTTTGTTGATCACCCTTGTGAAAATGAACTTGAAAGATGAAGAGGTAATTTGCAAGAGTTGTTGATTGGTGTTCACGTCCAAGCGTCTCATAAGCTTTTTATGCATGTGTGATACATTGAAGATGAACATGCTTTGACTCATGCCCTATTGTCAAACGAATCGTAAGCACCATGTCATTTTTGACACTGTACGCTTCACATCAACATTTGATTTTTTAGGTTCAACCTCTTCTCCAATGAACATTTTTAAGTAGCCACGCACCCTCATGACAATCTCAAGTTGTCATTCCAAGAGGGAAAACCTATCCCTATGAACTTTGATATCGCATTGTTGACCTGCTCAAGAGTGATTGTTGTGTGCCTTTTCATATTACTTCTCTGATTATTTGCTTATACACTTCATTGAGGCTGATGTGGGCTTATGTAGGCTGTTATCTGCTACCGGTTTAGAGGGTACGGTGTGATACTGACGCCTAAGCCCTTGATCATCTGCGAATTGAGAAGAACACACCCTAGCAAATCCAGGGTCGTTCCTCCAAGGGCAGAGGTTATCCTGTTTAGCGCATATCCTTGGCCCTTGTTTGCTAAGCGCCAGCACCTGCCATTGAAGCGGAAGAAGCAGATGGAGCTAATCAACCTGATCAAGCTGATGGAGCTGATGTACGCTACAAAACAGAGAGGGCAAGAGAGTGTGTATACGCGTGACTTCAAACTAGTCAATGTGGTCCCATAACCCTTTGTTAACTTGCTTGAGGGGATGGTCTAGAAAACGGGTTATGACACAATGGTTTCCACCAACCGCTCTAAGTATAACAACCATGCGAGACTGAAAGGAAATCACTTGTGCTAAGGAATCGTTGTTGAATAACTCAAAAGGATGCTATACATATAGAGCAAGAGCTTGGACAAGTCAGCCATCTCACAAGCCACACTACCTAGCCATGGAGGGTAAGGTGCACACACTAGAGTCCATAATCTCACACACGAGAGAAAATCAGACTAAAAATCAGGCTGACCACTCGCACACAGCATATACATCTAGAAACTACTCTAGTGGCATAATCCTAGAGGTCATTTAACGTTCAGCTCCATGGAGAATCGCCATTTATCCATGGCCAATACACAATGATCTCACCTCACCTGAAAAGTAAGGAGAGGTACCTTTTTCAAAGTGAACACTCTGAAAAGGTAATCCAAGAATCTACGATCTTTTCTTATGTCTCTCCCACCACGTCTTCACCATGGACCTTCTAACGAGTCACCGGTTTGGTGCATGAATTAGTGACTTGCTTGCTAGGTGGAGTGAATTCCAGCTTGATAATCCCCCCCGGGCACCATGTGCCTGATGAAATGATATGCAATGTTAATGTACTTGGTACAAGCATGGTGGTCGGGATTCTTGGCGAGTGCAATTGGGTTCTGGTTTTCCATCCTCACAATAACTATAATTGATATACTCTAACTCATTTCCAATATGAGACGTTGAAGCCGAACTGCTTCCTTGGCTTGAAAGCTGAGAGGGACGTACTCAACTTTCGTGCTTGAGGTGGGGACGAACGCTTGCCGCTTGCTGAACAATTTGATGGCTCGGCCATTCATGAGGAACACATGTCTATAGATGGAATTTTGGTCCTCAGGGTTTGAAGCCCAATATGCGTCTCTATCACCAATGACGTATTCTCGTTATCGTAATAGAAGATGCCGATGTTGATGGTTCGGGCAAGGTACCGGATGATCCCCTTTTGTGCCTTCTGGTGCTCAAGTATGGGATCTGCCATGTTTTGGCTCACAGCACTCACTACCTGTATGAGGTCCGGCCTGGTTGCCACCATAATGTATATGATACTGCCAACTGTGCTCTGGTACTTTTACCGCTCAGTTGCATCTCCTTCTCCACTGAAGCTCGTGAGGTACTAGCACGTCTCAAGCGACATGCCGATGGAGTTAATATCTACAATGCCAAACCGCTGCCAAACATTCTTGATGTAGCGGTTCTGCTGCAGCAAGAAAGAGCATGATTTGTGGTCACGCATGATGCGGAAGCCAATGAAGTAAGAGGCCTCCCCGATATCACACATTTGGAAGCGCGCTTGCATGGCCCCCTTTAACTCTTGTAGTACAGACATGCTGTTTGAAAAGTGGAGCATCTTTTCCACATAGATGATGATGATGAGCACCTCATGACCATGCTGTCAGCAATCGACGTTATAGCTACACTCGCTGCGTACAAACCCCATGGAGTGTAATGCCGCATCGAACTACTACAACTTGCAAACCAGTTGCTCTTGGCCATCCATGTCAATTCCCTTTGGCTGCTCTATGAAGATGTCATCCTCCAAGTCAACGTTCACGAATATCAACTTAAAGTCCTCACCTGGTGCATAAGAGAGGAAAGTGCACACAAAAACAAAATATTCATCACAAGCAAAGGTGTTTATGGAGTCAATCCCTTCTTGCTACGAGTAGTCTTTGGCGATGAGTCTTGGTTTATACTTTTCAGGGTTGCCAGCTGCACCATTCTTCTTCTTGAACACACAACTAGACTTGTTTATCTTGCATCCAGGTAGATGTTGAGAAAGCTCCCACATATCACTGTCCAACTATGACTGTATCTTGCGGTGCACAACTTCTGCCCAATCTGTCACATTTGGTGCAGTCATGGTCTCCTGATAGGATGTTGGTTTTTTTGAATTTGCTTCTACTGGCATTCATCTGGTCTGGTTTCTTATAGAATCTACAAATATTCGCATTCAAGAGGCTTGTAGCACTCCGTGAGAGGGTACCTGCGACTTGGTGTCAAAGCGTTAGCGCGCGGCTAGCACGGTGCTACAGGTACAACTAATGCAGTGTGTTGTGCTACATCTCCTTCTTGTACTTTTGTTGATGAAGCTGCTATTCCTCCTCAATAAAAAATGGGTGAGTAGAGTTGTTCTCCCACTGTCACATTGGAAGGAGAGACAGGGTTAGGAAAGGTATCTGTTCCCACCAC
This sequence comes from Penium margaritaceum, assembly GCA_023375785.1. Taxonomy (NCBI): domain Eukaryota; kingdom Viridiplantae; phylum Streptophyta; class Zygnematophyceae; order Desmidiales; family Peniaceae; genus Penium; species Penium margaritaceum. Next base: position 255,641 of record SZWC01000111.1, on the reverse strand, counting down.
CACGTCAGCCATATCTTTTGGATCCTCTTGACAGATGATGTTGGTGCCAATGATGTTGGTTTTATTGAAGAGAACATACTTGCAGATGATAACATGGCATCAAGGTAATCCTGGAAATCTTTCATTAGGTATTATCCAGCGAAGTCGATGCGTAATAACTTGATTTTCTTGCCCGTCTAGTTCTCCGCCAATGCCTTGAACTCCTTGCACCTATCGAAACACTAGTCATTGGAGGAGAAGAGGTACATAGTAGTGTAACGGCTAAAATCAAAAGGAAAGTTAGAAAATACGTACAACCTCCAAAGCTTTGTGTCTGCAACAGGCCACAAAAGTATACGTGGACAAGCTCAAGCACTTTCTTGCGCCCTCCCCCGCTCTAGAGAACGCCTCGGGATGCTGCTTCCCATCCAAAAAGTGGATGCACACATTTTCCTCAAACTTGGAGATGGTGAGTAAGTCACGTACCATCTGCTTCATTTAAAGCTGTTCCAAGGCGCGGATACCAATGTGGCCGTAGCGCGCATACCAGATTTGGACATCTGTCGCCTGCACCACTGTTGTAAAACTATCCTTACACGAGGTCTTGGTTGTTCCCAACAGGTGGTACATGTTGCCTTCCTTCACTGACCTGGCCAACTCCTCTTCCATTTCCTTGTCGTGGATGTATACCTAATCGTCGTCAAAGAGGACCCGTAGTCCTCTGTTGGTTAGAGAGGAGACTGAGAGGAGGTTGAATGCAGCATCAATTACATATAGCACGTTATGGAACACTCCCACTTCAATACCACACGGGTTCTCCTACCACATCTCCACAATCCAAATCCCCTGAGCATACACCACCTAATCATGACCAAAAGGAAACAGTCAGATAAACATGGAGAGCAGCTGCGTAAACTACTCCTTGTGATGTGTCAAGCTCTTGGTAAACCCTGAGTCCTTGTACCATGTCAGATCCACCTTCTCCACCTGCGACATATCAGACTTTGCCATGAACAAGCGGTTGCGCACCTCCTTTGTCTTCTTCATGTTGTCAGAATGGCGTACTCGAGCCTACTTCAGCTTCTTCTGCTGTTGCTACTCACATTGCCGCGACTAATATTACTACTCTTGTGAACATTCTTGCTTTTGCTGCTATTACTACTGCTCCTTCTGGTTCCTCTTGAGCTTGAAGCACTCCCTTTCTTATTGTCCTCCTTCTGGTAGTAGTGGGATTTGCCTTTCTTCTTCCTTCTCTACTGCCCATACTACTCCTATTGCTAGTTACTTGAACTCCGGGCCACAAATGATACCTCAGTGTTGCTGCGGCCAAAGTGCTCTGTGATCTTACAACACCTTTTCACGTATACCAGGTACATGCAAATGAAGTATAGGTTAAGGGTCGACTAGTACTCAAACGCCTCCATCCCTTTACCACCCCGTGTTTTCAAAGCCATCTTCTCCTCCAAAAGCATAAGGAATACAACATCATTGCTCTCATACTTCTTGCACAACGTGCCCCATCCCTCCTTTGTAGTAGCCTTATGACTCATGTATGATAGATGCACATAAGAGATGGTGTTCACATGGAACACATAGGCATGCCTGTCCTTCTTCTTCCACTCCTTATATGCCACCGGTAAAGCAGCTACAAAGCTCGGACTAGCAGTACCCTTCTGCAAGGTCTTGCTTGCCACTTTTTTTACTACGCTGATGCCTGTGTATCTGGAGCTGACTCGTCACTGCTCGTCACCTCCTACAAGCCCTTCTCCTCCTGAAGGAGGTGGGTACGCATCTTCCAAAACGTGAATTTGGCATTTCCTTTCAATTCCTCCAAAGGTTGGGTTGCTCTCACAACGACTGGTGCTGCCATTTTGAGCCTTTGCTGTGCTCACCGCAACCCTTGGGTAGCAGCGCTATCCCTGCTTCTGTTGCTGCTTCTGCCAGGAATCTCTCTGAAAGAAAATAGGCATATATGCAAGGAAACTTGGAACCTGAGAAAACAAAGTCCACCACTAGAAATTTCAGCATAAAACCTTTTGGATCATCCCATAGAACATGGTCATCAACAAGGGAGTTTGAAAGATATGCCCTCTTGAAAACAATGTATTATCCCAATCTAACTTATATCAGCCAAGTTGTAAACGGTGTTTCTTCCATACAAATCAATGGAGTATAAACATGTTTCCACCTGTATAAAGCTTATGAAAGATACTACAATATGCATGTGCCAATTTTTTAAGTCGACAAAGAAATTGGATAGTTGTTGTCACTACAAGGTTGCTGCCTTGTAGTGAGAACACATTTTACTCAATAAGACGATTATAGCTCTGGGAGACCTCGTTTTGAGCATAAATCTCAATCCAACTACTAAGCCTTTCCAACGGTGAGCTAGTTGGAAAGCTTTTGTTGGAAATTTGAAGATCCAATGGTCGATTATTACATTTGATTAAGGTTTGACCCTATCTCGTCACTCTCAATTTGATGGTCTGTGCTTGCTATAACTGGCACAGCTTTGCTTAGATACCAAGTGTTGACACAAAAGAAGCGAGGATGCCTCGGAGCAGCAAACAGATGGGACTGAAAAAGCATCACTTGTGCTGCAAGGTGGTTGTTGAGTTACTCAAAATGATGGAGTACATATAGAGATAGAGCTTGGATAAGTCATCCCTCTCACAGGCCACACCACTTACCCATGTAGGCTGAGGTTCCTTGGGCAAGTTAGTCATCTAAAAAAAAGCCTAGCAATCAGGCTGAACACTCACACACAACCTAGAGAGCAATAAGATACTGTCATGGCACATTCCTAGCGGCCACATAATCCACAATTATATGGAGAATAGCCATGTGTCGATGGCTAGCTCACAAGGATCTCACCTCAGGTAAAGAGCAAGGAGGATTACCTGTTTTCCTTGTAAGCATACTCTCAGAAGGTAATCAAATAACCTAGGACCTTTTTCTATATTATTCTGATCAGGTCTTAGCACTCGACATCTTGCCTTTCTCCTCTCTCAAGCTAAGGCATGGAGCTGTTACCCATGGTGTCTTAGACATGAGTGTTGCATCACCTTGGAAATCTCAGACATCCACATCTTCCAATCGGACTGTTGGATGAGCCACCAACTTGGTCAGTAGACCATTGCCACCTGATCTTTCCAACAATGAAGCATGATTGATGATCAGAGCAGGCATCGGGTGTTTTTCTGAAACTTGCTCTTGTGTACCTCAAGCTCACCCAAATGGATTGTTTCTCAACGAGTAGTTCATATGAACTGCTTGTTGCAAAACAAAGTTGTGCAAGGTAATCATTCACTTCCTGTGAAACAAAGCAGTGCAAGGAAATGAATCACTTCCTTGCACTTTGTCTTAGCATCTAGTCACATTCACGTGAGTAGCAAATTCCTCGGGTTTAAACTAACCAATGATTTTTTAATGACAGCCTCTAGTGGATGACTCTGTTAGGAGTCTCAAAGGTAAAAACCATACTCAATGACAAGCAACTGACAGCTTCTTATAGTCATAGAGCCACCCTCTAGCCTAGGCGGGCAGTAACTCCTTCGATGAGCCAATTTGGGGGCAATCTCGATTGCATCATACCCACTGCCTCGATGGCGTTTCCCCTGACCCCCAAGTGGCACCATTCACCAAGAAAAACCTTGGAATGTTCTAAGATGTGTCTTGGAACATTCCTTTCCCCCTTTTGGTCATGAAGAAAACAAGCCACTAGGGTGGGATTGAACCCAGTTAACTCTCGCTCCACAGACCAGCTCTCGAACTTCTAAGCTCCAAGGAGCTGTCCAAGATGGTATTTCCTGGTTATACTATCTACATGTACTACATCATTTTGAGTGAATAAACATTCATTCTTCAGCACATGTAATTCCCTCTTAGTCATAGATGCTCGCTACTCCAAGGGTCCCTCTCTTCTTTAGTTCCAATACTTTGTATCAAAGCGAGGTTCCACCACTTTCAGCCAGCACAGGCTGTCAATTTGAGAGTGACGGGTTGGTGTCAAAGATTGAAAATACTTGACAATCAACCACTGGATCTTCAAGTTCTCAATACAAGATTTGCATCAAGCCTAAAGTCACAAAGAGCAACTGAATGGAATGAGAGTTATGCTCAAAAAGATGCCGGCTAGAGCTATACTCTCCCCTTTGAGTAAGATGGTCACATTGTAATGACAAGAACTCTCATTTCTTTGCCAAATATGCAACGCCATACATGCATATCGAAGAATTTGTATACATCATTCTGTTGGTTAAAACATATTTGCCTTCCATTGGTACGTTTGGGAGGATTGTTGTTAAAAACCTGGCTTGCCTGAACTTGAGTAGGAGCAGCAGCATATCCCGTTTTTAAAAGGGCATACCAATCCAAACATCCCGTTCATGACCCTGTTTTATGGCTTGATCTAAAAGGTTTTGAACTGAGTTTTCCAGTGGTGGGCTATGTTTTCCCAAATTACTAGTCTGCTGCCTTGAACAGTCCATGTTTTGTTAACAAGATTTATGGCAGAAGTAGCACGGGTAGCGTTGACACTCAAGGACAGCATTGAGCATCACACAAGCTCAAAATGGTAGCACCATTCCTAGTAACAGCAGTGGAATCCTTGGAGAGGCTAGATGGACACGCCACCTTCACGTTTTGCAAGATTTGTACCCACCTCCTTTTGGAATAAATGGGCTTATGGGAGGTGGTAAGCGGCGATGAGCGCTCCGCCTCCAGAGGTAAAAGGCATCACCGCAACGCAGATTTTGCCGGGAAAGACGCCAAACGGAGAAAAAGATGCAAGTTCATGAACAATTGGAGAAGAAGCATATGATGGAGTGGAAGAATGACAGGCAAGCCTACAAGGTGCTTCTCAACACCATTTTTAACTCGCATCTTCAGTATGTGAGTGATCATACTACTTATGTTTTAAGTGGAGAAGTGTTGGAACTGAAGGAAAGAGGGAGCCTTAACGCATCAAACATGTGGGACTGAAAGGGCATCACTTGTGCTGAAGAACGGTTGTTCAATCACTAAAAATAGTGGAGTACACGTATAGCTAGAGCTTGGGCAAGTGGGCCCTCTCAAAAGCCACAGCACTAAGCCATGGAGGCTAAAGCTCACACACTAGAGTCCATAATCTCACAAAAGAGAGGAAATCAACCTAACAATCAGGCTGACCACTTGTTAACGGTGTTTCGTTCATCCATCCGAGGAAGGGATGGAAAAGGGACCCGGGGTCAAGATCTGGGAAAGGGGACGGCGGATGATCCGACGACCATCAACCAAGGAGGAAGAAGCATTACGAGAGGAGCAATTTGATTCCGGAAGGGGACGAGGTGCGGAATGGAAAGTTGCGGCGGAGGCTGTGATCTGACCGGACCTACGAGGAAGGAAAGAAGGTAACCCGAAGCTGGCTTGATGGTAGCAGAGTCGTACCCGAACCATAGAAAGAGGAGTGGCATTTGAGGCACCTCATCCAGATACGCTTTGGATGTGCGAGCCACAAAAGTGGCCAGTGGACGAGACGAAAGTATTGGAAGGACGGTGCAAGAAGGGGGATAAAGAGAAGGTGATCAACTACTGACCGGCTACTGACGCTAAGATCGTAGAGATATGCATACCTGATATTGCTTGCACCCATGTAAACGATCAAATGTCCATCCCAGACCCAACCTTGGCATGGGAAGTCAAGCTGTGCGGTGACCAACGAGACTTAGAGATTGCTACCCCTCAGTCGACCCAAACCGTCAAGCGAGACCTGTCTCCCATCTTGCGACAAGTCAAAGTAGAGAACTTAGGGTATATTAGAAGTGCCGCGAGGTGTGTATGTGTGTGTGCGTGTGCAGTCCTTCCTGGATGGGAAGACCGCTTCCTACGAAGCACGTTACCAAACCGGCATGGCGGGGTCTTCAGTTCCCGCGAGAGCTCCAGTCGTCTAGTTAGACCAGGGCTCCCCGAGACTCCCCGGTGACCTTCTATGCCATCTGCAGCTGTTGCAATGTGCCCCATCGACTTGGAACGCGGACGGTCCTGGGAGTGATCCAATGGTCGCATCATCCTGCCGGTGGGGCTCTGGAGCACTTTTGGCAATCGTGGCTGCGGAGACTGCCCTGTGACAACGAGCCTTGTCCAATGGAAAGTTGGCAGGAGGCTACGCGTGATATCGGGCAACGTGCTACAAAAGCCGCCGAGGAATGGGCCGAGGCCTTCCGAGCCTACCAGCGGTAGCGACAATATCTCTTCTGCCTTTGGGAGGACAACCTGGCGCGTGTTGATTCCCGTGCAAGTCGACGGACTGACGGTCCACTTGAGTTGCGCCGTGCTGCTCTACAGGGAAACGACTAAGGATGAGTCAACCACACGGTGTTCGTGCAAGGACCAGCCCCTACGGATGATCCGGCGGAGCAGGAGGCATATGGTTTGCGCATGTTACTTGGTGATGTGTAGGCCGTGAAATGCATAAGTAGCAGAGTAATGTTGACTATGTGCTTCTCCTTTTGACTAAATGTAAGTGCTTTCATTGTTAAGGTTGTCTCATCGGGAGGAGTTGTCATAGGTCGGCGTTATTTCATCTACTGAATGATTGACCGTCAATGAAGGACATAAATGAATCAGTTGAGAATAGGGGGTAAGCCTGACGTGCTCCCACAATGATGTTCTGAATAATCCATCGAATTCCTAGAGTGTCTTTGGTTTTGACTGTGTTCTTTGGTGAATGATTTACCGTCTGTGAGTGAATTTCAATGAATCACCCAAGTAAGGAATAAGTATGACATACTCCCCACGGTGATCCGGTGAATGGTTCAGCGAATGCCCAAGGGAAGGAACTTGACAAAGTCATCGGGTCAAAGAAAACACGCATAGAATCAATCAGGCAAAGGTGCAATATGGAATGCCATATATGTCAAGCAATGCCATGGCATAGTGGGAAGTGAGTCACGACGGAGAGTTGATCCCTGCATGCTGTCAGATTGAATTCTGGCCGGTGGTGGAAAAGGGTATAACAGTGTTCATGGTGCGGTGAGCGTGGACTCACTTGTTTTCTGTGGCGAGTGTGACAGGTACCTTCAGATCAGTTTATCGTCCAAAGCACACATTTTTTAGCAAACAGAAGTGACTTAGGGGACCCGCCATCTCAACTTCAATGACTCCTTTGACCGCGGTGGCATTCCCCTTGCCAACCTACGAGGTGCAAGGACCAATTGATTGTGCCGGTGGGTGATTGCCATTGGCGACGCGAAGACAATTCCCGCTGAGCCCTACGTTTCTGAGAAGGCAAGATGAGGTGAGTCGCCACCGCGCATCATTAGGAGAGAAGCCTATAAGATCCTCCAGGCCCAGACCCCAACTTTGAGTGGGATCCAGCGGATGATCTGTCTCAACAATTGAACAACACGGAGAATAAGATGGACCCCGCAAGGAAGAGGAATTTCACTTGAGACGTCTCGAGGAACTGCGTGAGTGGAAGGCTATCCGACAAGCACAGTTGGCCTACGGGACGCAAGAAGATCCGGAAGAAGACAAGACGTGCCATCACAGCGGGCAGCGTGATCACGTGCAAATGGAGGACTACGTGTCCGATGAAGAGTTGGAGCTGGTAGCAGATAATGAACCCGTCCTCCTCCATGAAGTAACGACTCCAGATGGAAGAACTGTATATGAAGTAGTGGACATGACTCCGGAACAGCATGCACCGCGGCGCCTTGAATTCTCTACCCCAAGGACGTCTTCACCCACACCCTCTGTTATCCATGACAGAGAATATGCAGACATGGACAAAGACCAAGATGCCCAGGAAGAAGGAGAAGAAACATCATTGCATCGCCCCTGAGTGCATTTCTTGCATACCCTGCATCAGCCTGTGGCCTTCCATCATTGGGCAGCCCCTTCAGCCGAATCATTCACCCTCGACCACCGGCTTCAGACAGCGGCGTGTCTCCACCACGTGCACAAAGAAGCCTGGAGAGGGCAGAACAAGGGACAAGGGAAACTCGAGAGGAAGGCCCATTCACCATGACCTCCTGTCGCCCAGATGCTGGGCAACAATCCCTGTTGGAATTTTTTTTCCAACGTTGCTCTGGCCGTCTAGCATTTGCACGGCATGTTTGGGCAAGTTCGGAGATGAAGCGTGAGCTCTGTGGTCGCTTCACGCTATNGCATTTCTTGCATACCCTGCATCAGCCTGTGGCCTTCCATCATTGGGCAGCCCCTTCAGCCGAATCATTCACCCTCGACCACCGGCTTCAGACAGCGGCGTGTCTCCACCACGTGCACAAAGAAGCCTGGAGAGGGCAGAACAAGGGACAAGGGAAACTCGAGAGGAAGGCCCATTCACCATGACCTCCTGTTGCCCAGATGCTGTTGTCCCTGTTGGAATTTTTTTTCCAACGTTGCTCTGGCCGTCTAGCGTTTGCACGGCATGTTTGGGCAAGTTCGGAGATGAAGCGTGAGCTCTGTGGTTGCTTCACGCTATGTGGGAGAGGATTTGAGACAGCCCGTTTTGCAAAGAGGATAACGTCATTTTGCGTTTTTTTTTTACATGGACATGAGCAAAATATTTATATGGTTAGTCATGAGCTCTCCAACGCACCAGACCGTGCGTGATTCCGCCACGCGTAGCCCAAGTTATGCTTGCCAAAGCGCAGGTCTCACCCACCACAGAAACGCCTAACGTGTCTATGGCGCGCACACACTGTGGCGCCTTCTTTCGCGTGCAAAGCACCTTTCTGAAGGCGCAGATCCCATTGTACGTGGTTTTGGGGTCCCCTGCACTGTTTCCACGCACCCTGCCCACTTTTGGGTCGAGTTTGGTGATGGGGTGTGACGAGGTTCGAAACCTATCCGCGGACCTGTCGTCAGATTTTTGACCAAGTCCCCGAGTAACAAAACATACTACCGAGTTTCGGACGCCAAGCCAGGTTTTTGGCTTACTCCCTCAGTAACAACCTGCACTTCTGGATCCGGTGGATGATCCACCGGATCAGGTGGATCATCCACCGGACGCCTCGGCAGGCCTATCGGAGCAAGTTTCTCCAGATGGCAATGTTCTTACTCGGTCTGGTCGATTATCGACCAGATTTTGAGTCGCAGCCGGCTCCCAGAGCCGCTGCGCACATCCCAACTTTGGAAGGTCCTATCTCCCTCGTTACTTGTCTGATTTTAGCGAAACAACTTCCAGCGGATTCAGCAACTTGTCACCTTTAAGGGGCAATCCTCCATTAAAGAAGCTGAGGAATCATGTGGTCGGCAGATCCACCGGCGTGGAGTTTCCACTTTCTGGCGACTCGTCGGCGCCTTCCGGCGCCGCACTTGGGCATGCGGAGGGGCAATTTCTTAACATTCTCCCCCTTCCACCTGCCATGCCCGCTGCTCATGCTCCCTCTCACTCATCTTCCGCTGTGGCCTCCAGCACATCATAGCTGGTCTTCCGAAGCCCGACCACGCTCACATGCCGGTCCACAGGTTGCGCTTTGGTCAAGTAATGTTTAGCGCGGGCTCCGCCCGCCCCAAACATATAAAACCCTAGATCAAACTAGGGGGTTTAGATGACAAAAGAAAAAAAGAAAACAAAGCAGTCATCCCTCCCTCGTGATTCTCGCGAGGGAGTGATCTCCGCATGTATGATTTTTCATGCTTGCTCGTCAACGCATGCCGCGAGCGAGCATGATTTTTGACTGGGCTTTTCAGTATTTGTTTTTCCAATACCGGGCGGCTCAGAGTCACACTTTGCGTTTTATAGGTATCTAAGCTATTTGGCCCATATGTATTCTGTATATGTATATGTACATGTATGTGTATATGCATGTCTAGGGCTATGAGGAACATCGTACTTCTCGTCGGTCTGTTTCCGATTGCCCTGGTTCCGTCAACAGCACCAGAAGAACAGTGGGTGCGCACACAACACCTGGGCTTATCCAAAAAATGGCATGGCCAACTTTATTTAATGGAATCCACAGTGTATAAGGGTTTGTCTAGGGCTACCAGGACCATTTACGGCTCGTCGATCTGTTTCCAATTGACCTTGGTTCCGTCGACCGCACTGGAAGAACACTTGGTGCGCACACGTCACCTGGGCATGTCAAAAAACTACCATTGCAGAATTTATTGAATGGAATCCACAGTGTATTAGGGCTTGTCTAGGGCTACCAGGAATATTTTACGGCTTGTCGACCCGTCTCCGATTGACCCTGGATCTATCGACGGCACCGGAAGAACAGTGGGTGCGAACACAGCACCATGGCCCGTCAAACAAATGCCATGGGCAAATTTGTATGATGGAATCCACAGTGTATTAGGGCTTGTCTACGGCTACCAGGAACATTCTACAGCTCGTCGATACGTTTTTGATTGACCCTGGTTCCGCACCAGATGAACAGTGGGTGCGCACACAGCACCTGGGATTGTCAAAAAATGCAATGGGCAAGTTTATTGAATGGAAGTATTAGAGCTTGTCTAGGGCTAATATGACATTTTACGGCTCATCAATGTGTTTCCGATTGACCATAGTTCCGTCCACCGCATCAGAAGAACAATGGGTGCGCATACAACACATGGGCTTGTCAAAAAAATGCCATGGGTGAATTTATTGAATGGACTCCACTGTGTATTAGGGCTTGACTAGGGCTACGAGGAACATTTTACGGCTCGTCGATCTGTTTCCAATTGACCCTGGTTCTGTCGACCGGACCAGAAGAACAATGGGTAAGCACACAACACCTGGCCTTGTCCAAAAAATGGCATGGGTAATTTTATTGAATGTAATCCACAGTGTATTAGGGCTTGTCTAGGGCTACGAGGAACATTTCACAGCTCGTCGATCTGTTTCCGATTGACTCTGGTTCCATCGACCGCACCGGAAGAAAACTGGGTACGCACACAGCACCTGGGCTCGTCAAAAAAATGCCATGGGAAAATTTATTGAATGGAATCCATTGTGCATTTTGGCTTGTCTAAAGCTAACTAGAACATTTTATGGCTCATCGATATGTTTCTGATTGACCCTGGTTCCGTCGACTACACCGGAAGAACTGTGGGTGCGCATATAGCACCAACGCTTGTCAAAAAAATGTCATGGGCAAATTCATTCAATGGAATCCAAAGTGTGTTTGGACTTTTCTAGGGCTACCAGGAACATTTTACGGCTTGGCGATCTGTTTCCGACTGACCGTGGTTCCATGGACCGCACGGGAAGAACAGTGGGTGCGCACACAACACCTGGGCTTGTCAAAAAATGGCATGGGCCAATTCATTACATGGGATCCATACTGCATAAGGGCTTGTCTAGGGCTGCTAGGAACATTTTACGGCTCATCGATCTATTTCTGATTGACCCTGGTTCCGTCGATCGCACCGCAAGAACAGTTGGTACCCACACAGCACCTTGGCCTGTCAAAAAAGTACCATAGGCAAATTCATTGAATGGAATCCACGGTGTATTAAGGCTTGTCTAGGGCTACTAGGAATGTTTTACGGCTTGTCGATCCGTTTCCGATTGACCCTGGTTCTGTCGACCGCACCGGAAGAAAAGTGGGTGTGCACACAGCACCTTGGCTTGTCAAACAAATGCCATGGGAAAATTTATTGAATGAAATCCACATTGTATTAGGGCTTGTCTAGGGCTACCAGGAACATTATACAGCTCGTCGATCTGCTTCCGATTGACCCTGGTTTCGTCAACCACATCAGAAGAATAGTCGGTGGGCACACAACACCAGGGCTTGTCAAAAAAAGCCATGGGAGAATTTATTGAATGGAATCCAAAATGTATTAGGCCTTGTCTAGAGCTACCAAGAACATTTTACGGCTTGTCAATCTGTTTCCATCTGAACCTGGTTCCGTCGACCGCACCGGAAGAGCAGTGGGTGCGCACATAGGACCTCGCGTTGTAGAAAGAAATGCCATGGGCAAAATTATTGAATGGAATCCACAGTGCATTAGGGCTTGTCTAGGGCTACCAGGAACATTTTACGGCTCCTCGATATATTTCCGATTGACCCTGCTTCAGTCGACCGCACCGCAAGAACAGTGGGTGCCGACACAACACATGGGCTGGTCAACAAAATGGCATGGGCTTATTTTTTGAATGGAATCCACAATGTATTGGGGCTTGTCTAGGGCTACCAGGAATGTTTTACGCCTCGTCGATCTGTTTCCGATTGACCATGGTTCCGTTCACCACAGCGGAAGAACAGTGGGTGCGCACACAGTACCTGGGCTTGTCAAAGAAATGCCATGGGTAAATTTTCTAAATGGAATCCACAGTGCATTAGGGCTTGTCTAGGGCTCCCAGGAACATTTTACTGCTTGTCGATCTGTTTCCGATTGACCTTGGTTCCATCCACCGCACAGGAAGATGAATGGGTGCGAACACAGCATCCTAGCCCGTCAAAAAAATGCCATGGGCAAATTTAGACAATGGAATCCATAGTGTATTAGGGCTTGTCTAGGGCTATTACAAACATTTTATGGCTCATTCATACGCTTTCGATTGACCCTGGTTCCTGTCAATGCGCCGCATAGGAACGGTCTAGAAAACGGGCCCCGACATGGGAGGCCGCCAACCGCTCTTGGTATTGCAGCCAAGATAACATATCACCCTTGAACGAGGGATCCACACTTTAGATTTGTTTGGTTTGCAACCTCGGGAAGTCTGCATGTTGGTCTTCAGTGTCTACCTTTGGTTGGACACTGTGTGAGGAGTCTCAAAGGCAAGAACTGTAAATGGATGCATGCAAGGTACAGGCTTTTATACTTGCAGAGCTTTGCTAAAGCTTCTGCTTGTAGTGGCTCCACTGGAGCCAACCTCAACCTACATTCCTACTTGGCGTGTCCTTAGACCGCCAAGTGTCATCCTCAAGGCAGGCTCTAGTAAGCTTCCTAGAAGCATCCTGTCCCAGTTTTGGCCACAAAGAAAATTGCGGCCGTCGCGGGGTTTGAACCCGCGACCTCTGGTTTGAGACTCCGGTGCCTAATCAACCAAGCCAAAAAGGTATGGTTCCTATGATGAGGCACAAGGGACATACCCATTATGGGCATTGCATTCTTGGCCCATCTCAGAACAGACCAAAGGGACATACTCCATATAGCAGTGCATGCCTTGTCTGTATGTGTAGCTAGCCAGCTAGGCAGTGGACAAGGTGCATACTATTTCAACAAATCTCTCCCTTGCACCTCTGTCCATCTGTCCCTTGCACCTCTGTCCATCTGTCCCTTGCTCGGCTCCATCAATGCCCTGGAGCTCACCCTTCCTTTGCCGCACTCCTCATGCCAAATCCACGAATGCCTGCATAATGCAAGTCGCTGTCCAGCGGCTTGGTCATGCAGTCAGCAAGCATGCTCTTTGTTCCGCAGTGCTGTAAGTCTACCACGTTCTTCATGACCAGGTCACGTGAGTAGTGGTAACGTATATCGATGTGCTTTGATTACCGGGAGATGGTCTCATCTTCATCCATTGACATGGTGCTCATGTTTTCCATGTGTACGATCGTGGCCTCCTTCTGTGGCACTGTCATTTCGCCAAGCAGGCTACGGAGCCATTGAGTCTCCTTGCACACTTCAGACAAAGCAACGTACTCTGCCTCAGCCGTGGACACGGAAACACAATCCTGCTTCCTACTCGCCCATGAGATGGCAGCGCCATTCAAGATGCACACGTATCCAGAGGTGGATTTCTTATCGTTAAGATTTCCTCCCCAGTCAGGGTCGGTGTAGAATTTCAGACGAAAGGGGTCTGTTCCTTCTTGGCCTCCAAAGACGAGGCCCGTGTGACGTGTCTTCTGCAGCTAGCGCACGATGCGCTTGACTGCCTGCCAATGTTGTGGCCCAGGGTTGGCCACGAATCTGCTCACTTGTCCCACAGCATAGTAGATATCCGGAAGAGTCCCTACCATGGCGTACATGATGCTACCCACGGCGGACTGGTAGAGGATGTCTTGCATCTCCCTTTGTTATGCTTTGTTGCTTGGTGATATGGAGGCCTTTAGCTTTGTGTCGGTCGTCATTGGGATGCTGACGATTTGCAGTCTTCCATGTGGTAGCGCTTTAGCACCTCACCAATGTATTTGGTTTGGTTGAGTTTGATGGTGCCTGCTGCTTGGTTGCGGTTGATGGCAATCCCAAAGTAGTACTCGAGAGGACCCATGTCCTTCATCCTGAACCTTTTGCTGAGGTCAGACTTCAGCCCATCCAGCAGCTCGACCGAAGACGAGCAGATGATCAGATCATCCACGTACAGCGCAACCAGCATCAACCCTCTCCCATCATCGTGCATGTACATGGTCGGGTCATTCTGGCAATGCGCGAAGGAGAGGCCGGTCATGAAACCGTCCATCTCTTTCTACCACATCCTTGTGGCCTGTTTCAGTCCGTAGAGCGCTTTCACCAACTTGCACACCTTGCCCTTGGGAGCTTCGACTCCTTCAGGCACCTCCATCAGCACTTCCATGTCAAGCTTCCCATAAAGGAAAGCTATCCTGACGTCCATCTGGTGTATCTCCAAGTTCTTTGCGTCAGCAATGCCAAGGAGAGAGCAGATGGAGGCAAAGGTCACGACGGGCGCGAACGTCTCATCGTACTCAGAGCCCGGGCATTGAGAGAACCCCTTAGCCACTACCCTTGCCTTGAACTTGTCAATGTTGCCGTCTTGCTTCTTCTTCACTCGGAGGACCCACTTGGATCCCACCACGTGGGCCTTGTCGGGTCTATCCACCAGCACCCACGTGCCGTTCTCGGCAATGGATGCGAGCTCGCTATCCACTGCCTCCTTCCACTTGGCCGCATCTGGGCCATTCATTGCCTCCACCACTGTGGATGGCTCTCCCTGAGCCATGCACGACCAGCTAAGGCCGGTCAAATCATCCTCATACCGCAAAGGTGCTCTCTTTGTTCGCAAACTGCGCCGGGGTAGTGGTGCCGCTTCTTGCTTTGGTGCTGGTGCTTCCACAGGTGGTAGTTTGTCGTCGTCGTCGTCGTCAGAGGAGTCGTCAGACTCCAAGTAAGACTCGAAAGCCTCGGACGCCTCGGTATCCGCGTCCATGTCAGATGTTGCATCATCCTCTGCAGCCACTCTCCCATTCCCACCACCTGCTGGCAAGGCGAGCCAGTTGTCGGGTGCTTGGTCTCCGGACTCAAGCAACACTATCCACTCTCCCGCTTTGGGAGTGAGGGTCGGGTCCAACAGCTCTCCCTTTCCAAGGGTGCGTTTGTTGAAGACGACGTCGCGGCTCCTTGCGAGCTTGACTGCTGCCTGATCCCAAAGCCGATAGGCTCTGGGTGACGTGTCCTACACAACCATGATGCACTTCTTGGAGCGTGCGTCGAGCTTGCCTCCACCTTCTCCCGACTGGATCTTCACCCATGCAGTTGACCCGAACACCTTCAGATGAGATGCGTTGGGTTTCTTTCCCGACCATGCTTCCTATGGGCTCTTCAGCTGCTTGTCCTGCCCCTTTCCACGCTTCCGCAAAGTGGTCGCTGGTGTGAGGTTCAAGAGGTAGCAAGCCGTTGTTGCTGCTTCAGCCCAAAAGCGAGGTGGGAGCCTGGCGTTGAAGAGCATGCTTCGCACCATGCCGAGTAGGGTCTGGTTCATCCTCTTGGCAACGCCATTGCTTAGGGGGTTGTAAGGGGTGGTTTTCTTGTGGGAGATGCCATGATGCTTGAGCCAAGACTTGCATGCCTCGTACTCACCCCCGTTGTAACTTCGGAGCGCCTTCACCTTCTTGGACATTTGCCGCTCCACCATGGCAACGAACTCGAGGAGCTTCTCCTTGACCTCTCCCTTTGTTTTGAGGAAGTAGATCCACAACTTGCGACTGTGGTCGTCAATGAAGGTCAGGAAGTACTCGCTTCCTCCATTAGACGATGTGCGGAAGGATCCACACACGTCGCTGTGTATCAGTTCCAAGACGTGCTCTGCTTGTTGACCTCCTCTCCCAAACGACTTCTTCTTTACCTTCCCTTGGAGGCATGGTTCACACAATGTACACCCTTCGCCATGCTTCATGGTGCACCCTTCCCTTCCGCGGACTACCTCTTGCTCTTGCATCTTTTGCAGTGTACTGTTGGCCACGTGGTAAATCGCTGGTGCCACAGCTCAGCATGAGTGTCCTTGGTTCATGTGGCGGCCGTAGCGGTCGCCAGTGGTGCATCCTTCGGCTCCGGTGCCACTGTCTTGGTGGCACATGCGAGTCCCTCATCCGACGCCTTGGTGACTTTGGTTTTAAGAACGTAGAGGCCGTCGTCTCTTGGAAATTGAAGCATGAGATCGTCTTTGTTGTACAAAATCTGGATGTCCTCGTTTTTTAGGGCCACCGCTTCCTTGTTGGTGAACACCGCTATCATGTTGTCGTCGGTGATTTGTGACACAGACAGTAAGTTGGCTGCGAAGGAGGGCATGTACACCACCTTTTGAAGGTTGACTGCCTTCTTCGCACCATTCACGTTGAACGTGATCACCTTGTCCCCTTCGCCCATGGCTTGGACGACGCCACCGTTTGCACAATTGATGCGCATGACAGATTCCGCCATGGAGACAAATCCACTCTTCTCTTTTGATGAGTGGTCGTTGGTGCTCGAGTCAAGGGCGAATGCCCCGCACCTAAGGATCGCTACGCCCTTCATGGGCAGCCCCCTAGCCATCATGTTGGTGAGCTACTTCTTCTCCTTTCCACCTGTGTTCCCGCCTTCTCTCTTCGGACTATGACAGTCCCTAGCCTAGTGCCCTGCCTTCCAACAGTTGTGACAGTTGCCGGGCTTCTTGGAACTCTTCGTGCCACCATTGCCTTTCCCTCCACCGCTACCGCTTCCGCTGCTGCCTTGACTAGAGCGAGAGCTTGCACTTTGTCCACCGAAGCGAGAGGCATAGGCTGAGATGTTTGCCTTGACGCCACTGCGTCGCATGGACTCGTTGCGGACGTGTTCGGCGACAGCCTCGTACGTCAGATCTGCCTCCTTCCAACCGCCAAATACGGTGATCAAGGACCCCCAGCTTTCCGACAATGCCATTAGAAGGATCATGGCACGCATGGTGGAGTTGAGATTCCATTCCATTTGCTGGACCTCTTGCAGCACGTTGTCGAACGACTACAAAAATGCGTGTATTGATTCTCTTTCGCTCACCCTCATCGACATCAACCGTTGGAAGATGAAGAGCCGGTTTGCTAGGGCATTCAATTGATGCACGTGTGCGAGTTTTGCGTATGCCTCGGCAGCCAACGTGCATCCTGTGATGTGGGAGTGTTGAGTCTCGTTGATGGACGTCACAAGAATGGCCAGAGCCATGTTGTTCTTCATCGGCCATGCTGCAAGGTCAGCCGCATGCGTCGTCACGGTCACATCGGCTGGTGCTATCTTGGTCCCTTTTGGGATGTCGAGGTAGCCACACACGTTCATGACAATCTCAAACTGTCATTTCCACAAGGGAAAACCTGTCCCCGTGAACTTGGACATACCCGCCTCAAGGCGGGCTGGAGTCGGATCCGCCATTTCTTGCGGTTGCTCGTCTTTTCTGCTTCGCTGCTACTCTGCTTCGTTAAGGCCGATGAGGCTGATGAGGGTGCTGACTGCGACCGTGCAGTTGATTTCGTTGCATACCCTCCCCGCCAATGACCGCCTAAGACGATGGCGCCGTCATGAGAGAACGGACTCGGGCTCGTACCACCTTCTAAAAAGGGGTAGAGCTTAATCCCGTTGGGGCTCGAGGGTCTTGTACAACATGGACAGAGTGATTCTTTGTCCCCTAGTCCGCCACGTACGCGCACCCTACCTGAAGAAGCCGATGGAGCCAATGGAGCAAATGAAGCCGCTCGATGGTCGTGTCCCTGTTGTACCTGTGTGCCGTGCAAGACCACGCGCTAGCCGGTCTTGGAAGCGTGCCTTAGAACCAGAAGTGTGGGCCCATAACCCTTTGTCAATGCGCCGGATAGCAACGGTCAAGAAAACGGATCTCGACATGGGAGGCCGCCAACCGCTCTTGGTATTGCAACCAAGATAACATATCACCCTCGAACAAGGGATCCATACTTTAGATTCGTTTGATTTGTAACCTCACGAAGTCCGCATGTTGGTCTTTAGTGTCTACCTTTGGTTGGACACTCTGTGAGGAGTCTCAAAGGCAAGAACTGTAAATGGATGCATGCAAGGTACAGGCTTTTATACTTGCAAAGCTTTGCTAAAGCTTTTGCTTGTAGTGGCTCCACTGGAGCCAACCTCAACCTACATTCCTACTTGGCGCGTCCTTAGACCGCCAAGTATCATACTCAAGGGAGGCTCTAGTAAGCTTCCTAGAAGCTTCTTGTCCCAGTTTTGGCCAAAAAGAAATTTGCGGCCGTCGCGGGGTTTGAACCCGCGACCTCTGGTTTGAGACTCGTTGCCTAATCAACCAAGCCAAAAAGGTATTGTTCCTATGATGAGGCTCAAGGGACATACCCATTATGGGTAGTGCATTCCTGGCCCATCTCAGAATAGACCAAGGGGACATACTCCATAGAGCAGTGCATGCCTTGTCTGTATGTGTAGCTAGCCAGCTAAGCACTGGACAAGGTGCACACTACTTCAACAGTTCCGTCGCCCGCACCGGAAGAACAGCGGGTGCGCACGGATCACATGGGTTTGTCAAAAAATGCCATGGGCATATTTATTAAATGGAATCCACAAAGTAGTAGAGCTTGTCTAGGGCTACCAGGAACATTTTACGCCTCGTTAATGTGTTTCCGATTGAACGTAGTTTCGTCGACCACATCGGAAGAACAATGGGCGCGCACACAGCACATGGGCTTGTCAAAAAAATGCCATGGACAAATTTATTGAATGGACTCTACTGTGTATTAGGGATTGACTAGGGCTACGAGGAACATTTTACATCTTGTCGATCTGTTTCCGATTCACCATGGTTCTGTTGACCACACTGGAAGAACAGTGGGTAAGCACACAGTACCAGGCCTTGTCAAAAAATCGGCATGGGCATGTTTATTGAATGGAATCCACATTGTATTAGGGCTCGTATAGGGCTACAAGGAATATTTTACGGCTTGTCGATCTGTTCCTAATTGACCCTGGTTCCATTGACCGCACCGGAAGAACAGTGGGTGCGCACACAGCACCTGGGCCTGTGAAAAAAATGCCATGGGCAAATTGATTGCATGGAATCTAAAGTGTATTAGGGCTTGTCTTGGGCTACCATGAACATTTTACGACTCGTCGATCCGTTTCCGATAGACCCTGATCTCGTTGACCGCATGCGAAGAATAGTGGGTGCGCACACAGCACCTAAGCCTATCAAAGAAATGCCATGGGAAAATTCATTGAATAGAATCCACAGCGTATTAGGGCTTGTCTAGGGCTACGAGGAACATTCTACGCCTGATTGATCTGTTTCCGACTGACCCTGGTTGCGTCGACCGCACCAGAAGAACATTGAGTGCGCACACAACATCTGGGCTGGTCAAAGAATGGCATGGGCAAATTTCTTGAATAAAATCCTTAGTGTATTAGGGCCTGTCCAGGGCTAGGAGGAACATTTTACGTCTTGTCGATCTGTTTTCCATTGACCCTGGTTCCGTCGACCGCACCAGAAGAACACTGGGTGCGCACATAGCACCTAGGCTTGTCAAAAACATAGCATGGGCAAATTCATTAAATGGAATCCACAGTGTATTCAGGCTTGTATAGGGCTACGAGGAACAAGCTATGGCTCGTTGATCTGTTTCCGACGAAATGTGGTTGCGTCGACCGCACCTGAAGAACATTTGGTGTGCACACAGCACCTTGGCTTGTCAAAACAATGGCATGGGAAAATTTCTTGAATGGAATCCACAGTGTATTAGGGCCTACCTAGTGCTACAAGGAACATTCTACGGCTCGTCGATCTGTTTTCGATTGACCCTCGTTCCGTCGACCGCACCGGAAGAACACTGGGTGAGCACAGAGCACCTGGGCTTGTCAAAAACATGGCATGGGCAAATTCATTAAATGAAATCCTTATTGTACTAGGGCTTGTCTAAAGCTACCGAGAAAATTTTATGGCTTGTCGATCTGTTTCCGATTGACCCTGGTTCCGTCGACGGCACCGGAAGAAGAGTGGGTGCGCATAGTGCCCCTAGGATTTAAAAAAAAACCATGGGTAAATTCATTGAATGGAATCATTAGTGTATTAGAGCTTGTCTAGGGCTACCAGGAACATTTTACGGCTTGTCGATCTGTTTGTGATTGACCCTGGTTTTGTCGACCGCACCAGAAGAACAGTGGGTGTGCACATAGCACTTGGGCTTGTCAAAAAAAGGCCATGGGCAAATTTATTGAATGGAATCCACTTTGTATAAGAGCTCGTCTATGGCTACCAGGAACATTTTACGGCTCATCAATCTGTTTGCGATTGACCTTGGTTCCGTTGACAGCACCAAAAGAACAATGGGTGCGCATGCAGTACCTGGGCTTGTCAAAAAATGCCATGGGCAAATTTATTGAATGGAATCCACAGTGTATTAGGGCTTGTCTAAGGCTACGAGGAACATTTTATGGCTCATCGATCTGTTTCCGATTGACCCTGGTTCCGTCGAGCGCACCAGAAGAATAGTGGGTGCGCACATTGCACCTCGGCTTGTCAAAACAACGGCATGGGCAAATTTATTGAATGGAATCCGGAGTGTATTACGGCTTGTTTAGGGCTAGGAGGAACATTTTACGGCTCATCAATTCGTCTGTGATTGACCCTGGTTCCGTCGACCGCACCGGAAGAACAGTGGGTGTGCACACAGCACCTTGGTTTGTCAAAAAAATGGCATGGGAAAATTTATTGGATGGCACCCACAATGTTTTATGGCTTGTCTAGGGCTACCGAGAACATTTTACGGCTCGTCAATCTGTTTCTGATTGACCGTGGTTACGTCGACCACACTGGAAGAAGAGTGGATGCACACACAGCACCTGGGCTTGTCAAAAACATGCCATGGGCAAAATCATTGAATGGAATCCACAGTGTATGAGGGCTTGTCTAGGGCTACCATGAACATTTTAGGCTTGTCGATCTGTTTCTGAAAATCCCTTGTTAAGTCGACTGCACCCGAAAAACAGTGGGTGCGCACACACCACCTGGCCTTGTCAACAAAATGGCATGGGCAGATTTATTGAATGGAATCCACAGTGTATTAGGGCTTGTCTAGGGATAGGAGGAATATTTTACGGCTCGTCAACCTGTTTCTGATTGACCCTCGTTCCGTCAACCACAACGGAATAACAGTGGGTGCGCACACAGCACTTGGGCCTTTCACAAAAATGCCATTGGAAAATCTATTGAATGGAATCCACGGTGTATTAGAGCTTGTCTAAGGCTACCAGAAATATTATACGGCTTGTCGATCCGTTTCCGATTGACCTTGGTTCCGTCCACCGCACCGGAAGAACAGTGGGTGCGCACACAGCACCTCTGCTTGTCAATAAAGTGGAACGGGCAAATTTATTAAATGGAATCCACAGTGTATTAGGGCTTGTCTAGGGCTACAAGGAACATTTTACAACTCGTCAATCTATTTCCAAATGACCCTGGTTCCGTTGACTACAGTGGAAGAACAGTGGGTGCACACACAACACGTGGGCTTGTCAAGAACATTGCATGGGTAAATTTATTAAATGGAATCCACAGTGTATTAGGGCCTGCTTACGGCTACGAGGAACATTTCATGGCTTGTCGATCTGTTTCCGATTGACCTTGGTTCCGTCGACCACACCGGAAGAACACCGGGAGCGCACACAGCACCTGGGCTTGTCAAAAACGTTGCATGGGCAAATTGATTAAATGGAATCCACAGTGAATTAGGGCTTGTATAAAGCTACTAGGAAGCGTTTACGGCTGTTCGATGTGTTACCGATTGTCCATAGTTCCGTCGACTGCACCGGAACAATAGTGGGTGCGCACACAGCCCCAAGGCTTTTCAAAAAAAAACCATGGGTGAATTGATTGAAGGAAACATGAGTGTATTAGGGCTTCTGTAGGGCTACCATGAACATTTTACGGCTCGTCGATCTGTTTCCGATTGACCTTGGTTCCGTCGACCGCACCGTAAGAACAATGGGTGCCCACACAACACCTGGGCTTGTCAAAAAATGCCATGGGCCAATTTATAAAATGGAATCCACAGTGTATTAGGGCTTGTCTAGGGCTACGAGGAACATTTTACGGCTCGTCGATGTGCTTCCGATTGACCCTGGTTCCGTCGACCGCACAGGAAGAACAATGGGTGCACACAGAGCACCTGGGTTTGTCAAAAAAATGGCATGGAAGATTCATCAAATGGGATCCACGATGTATTATGGCTTGTCTAGGGCTACTAGGAACAGTTTACGGCTCGTCGATCTGTTTCCGATTAACCCTGGTTCTGTCGACTACACCAGAAAAACAGTGGGTGCGCACACAGCATCTGGGCTTGTCAAAAAAATGGCATGGGTAAAAGTATTGAATGGAATCCACGGTGTACTAGGACTTGTCCAGGGCTACGAGGAACATTTTACGGCTCGTCAATCTGTTTCCGATTCTCCCTGGTTCAGTCAACCGCACCAGAATAGCAGTGTGTGTGCACACAGCACCTGTGCCTGTCAAAGAAATGCCATTGGCAGTTTTATTGAATGGAATCAACAGTGTATTAGGGGTTGCCGAGGGCTACGAGGAACATTTTACGGCTCGTCAATCTGTTTCCGATTGACCCTGGTTCTGTCGACCGCACCGGAAGAACAATGGGTCACCTACAGCACCTGGGCTTGTTAAAAAAAATGGAATGGGCAAAAGTATTGAATGGAATCCACAGTGTATTAGGGCTTGTCTAGGGCTACGAGGAACATTTTATGGTTTGTCGATCTATTTCCGATTGACCCTGGTTCTGTTGACCACACTGGAAGAACAGTGGGTACGCACACAGCACCTTGGCTTGTCAAAACAAATGGCATGGGCAAATTTATTGAATGGAATCCACAGTGCATTAGCGCTTGTCTAGGGCTACCAAGAACATTTTATGACTCGTCAATCTGTTTCCAATTGACCCTGGTTCTGTCGACCGCACCGGAAGAACGGTGGGTGCGCACACAGCACCTGGGCCTATCAAAAAAATGCCATGGGTAAATTCATTGAATGGAATTCACAGTGTATTAGGGTTTGTATAAGGCTACCAAGAACATTTTACGGCTCGTCAATCTATTTCTCATTGACCCTGGTTCCGTCGACCGCACCGGAAGAACAGTGGGTGTGCACACAGCACCTGTGCCTGTCAAGAAACTACCATTGGCAAGTTTGTTGAATGGAATCCACAATTTATTAGGGCTTGTCTATGGCTACCAGGAACATTGCACGGCTCGTTCATCCGTTTCCGATTGTGCGTGGTTCCGTGGACCGCACCGGAAGAACACTGGGTGCGCACACAGAACCTCAGCTTGTCAACAAAATGCCATGGACAAATTTATTGAATGGGATCCACAGTGTATTAGGACTTGTCTAGGGCTACGAGGAATACTTTACGGCTCGTCAATCTGTTTCCGATTGACCCTAGTTCCGTCGACCGCACGGGAAGAACAGTGGGTGCACACACAGCATCTGGGCTTGTCAAACAAATGCCATGGGTAAATTTATTGAATGGAATCCACAGTGTATTGGGGCTTGTCCAGGGCTACCAAGAGCATTTTATGGCAGGTTGATCTGTTTCCGATTGACCCTGGTTCCGTCGACGGCACCCGAAGAACAGTGGGTGCGCACACAGCACCTGGGCTTGTAAAAAAAAAGCCATGGGTAGAATTATTGAATGGAATCCACAGTGTATTTGGGCTTTCCTAGGGCTACTAGGAACATTTTATGGCTCGTCGATCTGTTTCTGGTTAACCCTGGTTCCGTCGACTACACAGGAAAAATAGTGGGTGCGCACACAGCACTTGGGCTTGTCAAAAAAAATGCCATCGGCAAATACATTTAATGGAATCCACAGTGTATTAGGGCTTGTCTAGGGCTACGAGGAACATTTTATGGCTCGTCGATGTGTTTCCGATTGACCCTGGTTCCGTCAAACACACCGGAATCACAATGGGTGGGCACACAGCACCTGGGCCTGTCAAAATCATGCCATTGGCAAATACATTGAATGGAATCCACAGTGTATTAGGGGGTGTCTAGGGCTACCAAAAACATTTTAGGTCTCGTCAATCCGTTTCCGATTGCCCCTGGTTCCGTGGACCGTACCGGAAGAACAGTGGATGAACGCACAACACCTCGGCTTGTCAAAAACGTGTAATAAGCAAATGTATAAAATAGAATCCCCAGTGTATTAGGGCTTGTCTATGGCTATGAGGAGTATTTTACGGCTCCTCAATCAGCTTCCGATTGACCCTGGTTCCGTCGACTGCACCGGAAGAACAATGGGTGCGCACACTGCATCTGGGCTTGTCAAAAAAATGGCATGGGCAAATTTATTGAATGGAATCCACAGTGTATTAGGGCTTGTCTAGGGCTACCAGTGACATTTTACGGCTTGTCGATCTGTTTTTGATTGACCCAGGTTCCGTCGACTGTACCGAAAGAACAGTGGGTGCGCACACAGTACCTGTGCCTGTGTAAAAAATGCCAACGGCAGATTTATTGAATGGAATCGACATTGTATTAGGGCTTGTTTAGGGCTACTCGGAGCATTTTACGGCTGGTCGATCTGTTTCTCATTGACCTTGGTTCCGTCGACCACACTAGAAGAACAGTGGGTACGCACATTCCACATGGGCTTGTAAAAAAACCATGGGTAAAGTTATCGAATGGAATCAAGAGTGTATTAGGGCTTGTTAAGGGCTACTATGAACATTCTACAGCTCGTCGATCTGTTTCCAATTAACACTGGTTCCGTCGACTACATCGGAAAAACAGTGGGTGCGCACAGAGCACCTAGACTAGTCAAAAAAATGCCATGGGTAAATTTACTGAATGGAATCAACAGTGTATTAGGGATTGTCTAGGGCTATGAGGAACATTTTTCGGCTCGTCGATCTGTTTCTGATTGACCCTGGTTCCGTCAACCGCACCGGAATATCAGTGGGTGCGCACACAGCACCTGGGACTGTCAAAAAAATGCCATTGGCGAATTTATTGCATGGAATCCACTGTGTATTAGGGGTTTTCTAGGGCTACCAGAAACATTTTACGACTTGTAGATCCATTTCCGGTTGACCCTGGTTCCGTCGACCGCACCGGACATTGGGTGCGCACACAGCACCTCGGCTTGTCAAAAAAGTGCAATGGGCAAAACTATTGAATGGAATCCATGGTGTATTAGGGCTTTTCTAGGGCTACAAGAAACATTTTACGGCTCGTCAATCTGTTTCTGATTGACCCTAGTTCCATCGACTGCACCGAAAGAACAGTGGGTGCCCACACAGCACCTGAGCTTGAGAACAAAATGGCATGGGCACATTCATTAAATGGAATCCACAGTGTATTAGGGCTTGTCTAAAGCTACCAGGAACATTTTACGGCTCGACGGTCTGTTTCTGATTGACCTTGGTTCCGTCAACCACACCATAAGAACAGTGGACACCGCGCACAGCACCTGGGCCTGTCAAAAAAATGTCATGGGTAAATATATTGAACTGAATCCACAGTGTATTTTGGGTTGTCTAGTGCTACTAGGAACACTTTACGGCTTGTCGATCCGTTTCCGATTGGCCCTGGTTCCGTCGACCGCACCAGAAGAACAGTGGGTGCTCACACAGCACCTGGGCTTGTCAAAGAAATGCCATGGGCAGATTAATTGCATGGAATCCATAGTGTATTAGGGCTTGTCTAGGTCTATGTGGGACATTTTACGGCTCATCGATCTGTTTCCGATTGGCCCTGGTTCCATCGACCGCACCAGAGAACAGTGGGTGCGCACACACTACCGGGACATGTCAAACAAATTGCATGTGCAGGTTTATTGAATTGAATCCACATTGCATTAGGGCTTGTCTAGGGCTACCAGGAAGTTTTACGGCTTATCAATCTGTTTCGAATGGACCGTGGCTCCATCGACCACAACGGAAGAACAGTGGGTGCGGACACAACACCTGGGCTTGAAAAAAAAATGCCATGGGCAAATTAATTGAATGGAATCCACAGTGTATTAGGGCTTGTCTAGGGCTACCATGAACATTTTACGGCTGGTCAATCTGTTTCTGATTAACCCTGGTTCCATCAATGGCACCGGAAGAAGAGTGGGTGCACACAGAGCACCTGGGCTTGCAAAGAAATACCATGGGCAAAATTCTTGAATGGAATCCACAGTGTATTAGGGCTTGTCTAAGGTTACTAGGAACATTTTACAGCTCGTTGATCTATTTTGAATCAACCCTGGTTCCGTCGACTACTACGCAAAAACAGTGGGTGCGCACACAACACCTGGGCTAGTAAAAAAATGGCATGGATCATTTCATTTAATGGAATTTATAGTGTAGTAGGGCTTTTTTAGGGCTACGAGGAACATTTCACGGCTCGTCGATCTGTTTCTGATTGACCCTGGTTCCGTCAACCGCACCGGAATAACAGTGGGTGCGCACACAGCACATGGACCTGTCAAGAAAATGCAATTGGCAAACTTATTGAATGGCATCCACAGTGTATTAGGGCTTGTCTACGGCTACCAGAAACATTTTGCGACTCGTTGATCCGTTTCCGATTGACCCTGGTTCCATGGACTGCACCGGAAGAATAGTGGGTGCACACACAGCACCTTGGCTTGTACAAAATGTGCAATGGGCAAATTTGATAAATGGAATCCACAGTGTATTAGGGCTTGTCTAGGGCTACGAGGAATGTTTTACGGCTTGTCAATCTGTTTCCGATTGACCCTGGTTCCGTCGACCGCACCGGAAGAATGATGGGTGCGCACACAGCACCTGGGCTTGTCAAAAAAGATGCATGGGTAAATTCATTGAATGGAATCCATAGTGTATAAGGGCTTGTCTAGGGCTACGAGGAACATTTTACGGCTCGTCAATCTGTTTCAAATTGACCCTAGTTCCGTCGACCGCACCGGAAGAACAGTGGGTGCGCACTCAGCACCTGGGCTTGTCAAATAAATGCCATGGGCAAATTTATTGGATTGAATCCACGGTGTATTAGGGCTTGTCCATGGCTACGAGGAACATTTTACGGCTCGTCGATCGGTTTCCGATTGACCCTGGTTCCGTCAACCGCATCGGAATAACAGTGGGTGCGCACACACCACGTGGGCCTGTCGAAGAAATGCCATTGGCAAATTTAATGAATGGAATCCACAGTGTATTAGGGGTTGTGTAGGGCTACCAGAAACATTTTACGACAAGTTGATCCGTTTCCGATTGACCCTGTTTCCATCGACCGCACCTGAAGAAGAGGGGGTGCGCACACAGCACCTCGGCCTATCAAAAAAGTGCAATGGGCAAATGTATTAAATGGAATCCACAGTGTATTAGGGCTTGTCTGAGGAATGTTTTACGGCTCGTCAACCTGTTTCCAATTGACCCTGGTTCCGTCGACCGCAGCGGAAGAACAATGGGTGAGCACACAGCACCTGGGCTTGTCAAAAAAATGGCATGGGTAAATTTATTTAATGGGATCCACAGTGTATTATGGATACTCTAGGACTACAAGGAACATTCTACGGTTCGTGGATCTATTTCCGATTGACCCTCGTTCTGTCGACCGTACCAGAAGAACAGTGGGTGCACACACAGCACCTGGGTTTGTCAAAAAAATGGCATGTGCAAATGTGTTAAATTGAATGCACAATGTATTAGGGCTTGTCTAGTGCTACCAAGAACATTTTATGGCTCGACGATCTGTTTCTGATTGATCGTGGTTCCGTCGACCGCACCAGAAAACAATAGGTGCGCTCACACACCTCGGCCTGTCAAAAACATGCCATGGGCAAGTTTATTGAATGGAATCCAGAGTGTATTAGGGCTTGTCTAGGGCTACGACGAACATTTCACGGCTCGTTGATACGTTTCCGACTGACCCTGGTTCCGTGGACTGCAGCGAAAGAAGAGTGGGTGCGCACACAGCACCTCGGCTTGTAAAAAAAATGCCATGGGCAAATGTATTGAATGGAGTCCAAAGTGTATTATCGCTTGTTTTGGGCTACAACGAACATTTTACGGCTCGTCAATCTGTTTCCGATTGACCCTAGTTCTGTCGAATGCCTCGGAAGAACAGTGGGTGTGCATAGAGCACCTGG
The DNA here is from genome assembly GCA_023375785.1 of Penium margaritaceum. Taxonomy (NCBI): domain Eukaryota; kingdom Viridiplantae; phylum Streptophyta; class Zygnematophyceae; order Desmidiales; family Peniaceae; genus Penium; species Penium margaritaceum. The sequence continues at coordinate 227,466 of SZWC01000111.1, read as the reverse complement.
GCTTGTCAAATAAATGACATGGTCAAATCTATTGAATGGAATCCACAGTGTATTAGGGCTTGTCTAGGGCTACGAGGAACATTTTACGGCTCATCGATCTGTTTCCGATTGGCCCTGGTTCCGTCGACCGCACCAGAAGAACAATGGGTGCGCACACACTATCGGGGCATGTCAAAAAAATGGCAGGGGCAAGTTTATTGAATGGAATCCACAGTGCATTAGGGCTTGTCTAGGGCTACCAGGAATTTTTACAGCTCATCAATCTGTTTCCGATTGACCGTGGCTCCATCGACCACACCGGAAGAACAGTGGGTGCGCACAGAACACCTGGGCTTGTAAAAAAACATTCCATGGGCAAATTAGTTGAATGGAATCCATAGTGTATGAGGGCTTGTCTAGGGCTACCACAAACATTTAACGGCTGGTCGATCTGTTTCCGACTGACCCTGGTTCCGTTGACGGCACCGAAAGAAGAGTGGGTGCACACAGAGCACCTGGGCTAGTAAAAAAAATGCCATGGGCAAAATTATTGAATGAAATCCACCGTGTATTAGGGCTTGTCTAAGGCTACCAAGAGCATTTTACGGCTCGTCGATCTATTTCGGATCAACCCTGGTTCCATCGACTACTACGAAAAAACAATGGGTGCGCACACAACACCTCGGCTTGTCAAAAAATGGCATGGGTAATTCTGTTTAATGGAATTTATTGTGTAGTAGGGCTTCTCTAGGGCTATGAGGAACATTTTACGGCTCGTCGATCTGTTTCTGATTGACCCTGGTTCCGTCAACCGCACCGGAATAACAGTGGGTGCGCACACAGCACCTGGGCCTGTCAAAAAAATGCCATTGGCAAGTTTATTGAAAGGAATCTACAGTGTATTGGGGGTTGTCTAGGGCTACCAGAAACATTTTACAACTCCTCGATCCGTTTCCCATTGACCCTGGTTCCATCGAACGCACTCGAAGAACAGTGGGTGCACACACAGCACCTCGGCTTGAACAAAACGTGCAATGGGCAAATCTATTAAATGGAATCCACAATGTATTAGGGCTTGTCTAGGGCTACGAGGAATATTATATGGCTTGTCAATCTGTTTTCGATTGACCCTGGTTCCGTCAACCACACCGGAAGAATAATGGGTACGCACACAGCACCTGGGCTTGTCAAAAGAGTTGCATGGGCAAGTTTATTGAATGGAATCCATAGTGTATTAGGGCTTGTCTAGGGCTACGAGGAACATTTTACGGCTCGTCAATCTGTTTCCGATTGACCCTAGTTCTGTCGACCGCACCGGAAGAACAGTGGGTGCGCACACAGCACGTGGGGTTGTCAAAAAAAATGCCATGGGCAAATTCATTGAATGGAATCCATAGTGTATTAGGGCTTGTCTAGGGCTACCAGAAGCATTCTATGGCTGGTCGATCTGTTTGCCATTGACCCTGGTTCCGTCGACTGCACCGGAAGAACAGTGGGTGCGCACACAGCACCTGGGCTTGTCAAAAAAGCCATAGGCAAATCATTGAATGGAATCCACAGTGTATTAGGGCTTTTCTATGGCTACTAGGATCATTTTACATCTTGTTGATCTGTTTCTGGTTAACCCTGGTTCCGTCGACTACACCGGAAAAACAGTGGGTGCACTCACTGCACGTGGGCGTGTCAAAAAAATGGCATGGGTAAATTCATTGAATATAATCCACACTATATTAGGGCTTGTCTAGGGCTACAAGGAACATTTTTGGGCTCGTCGATCGGTTTCTGATTGACCCTTGTTCTGTCAATCGCATCGGAATAACAATGGGTGCGCACACACCACGTGGGCCTGTCAAAGAAATGCCATTGGCACATTTAATGAATGGAATCCACAGTGTATTAGGGGCTGTCTAGAGCTACCAGGAACATTTTAGGACTTGTCGACTCGTTTCCGATAGACCCTAGTTCCGTCCACCGCACCGGAAGAACAGTGGGTGCGCACAGAGCACCTCGGCTTGTCAAAAAAGTGCAATGGGCAAATCTATTAAATGGAATCCACAGTGGATTAGGGCTTGTTTGGGGCTATGAGGAGTTTTTTACGGCTCGTCAGTCTATTTCCGATTGACCCTGGTTCCGTCAACCGCACCGGAAGAACAATGGGTGCGCACACAGCACCTATGCTAGTAAAAAAATGGCATGGGGAAATTCATCAAATGGAATCCACAGTGTATTAGGGATTTTCTAGGGCAACGAGGAACATTCTACGGGTCGTGGATCTATTTTTGATTGATCCTGGTTCCGTCAAACGCACCAGAAGAACAGTGGGTGCGCACATAGCACCTGGGCTTGTCAAAAGAATGGCATGGGCAAATGTATTTAATGGAATCCACAATGCATTTGGGCTTGTCTAGTGCTACCAAGAACATTTTACGGCTCGACGATCTCTTTTTGATTGACCCTGGTTCCGTCGACTGCACCGCAAGAACAGTAGGTGCCCATACATCACCTGGGCTTGTCAAAACAATTCCATGGGAAAATTTATTTAATGGAATCCACAGTGTATTAGGGCTTGTCTAGGGCTACGAGGAACATTTTACGGCTCGTTGATCCGTTTCCGATTGACCCTGGTTCTGTGGACTACACCAAAAGAAAAGTGGGTGCGGACACAGCACCTGGGCTTTTCAAAACATGCCATGAGCAAATATATTAAATGGAATCCACAGTGTATTAGGGCTTGTCTAGGGCGACCAGAAGCATTTTACGACTGGTCGATCTATTTCTCATTGACCCTGGTTCCGTCGACCGCACCGGAAGAACAGTGGGTGCGCACACAGCAACTGGGCTTGTAAAAAAAAGCCATGGGTAGAATTATTGAATGGAATCCACAGTGTATTAGAGTTTGTCTAGGGATACTAGGAGCATGTTACAGCTCTTCGATCTGTTTCTGACTGACCCTGGTTCCGTCAACCGCACCAGAATAACAGTGGGCGCGCACACAGCACCTAGGCCTGTCAAAAAAATGCCATTGGCAAATTCATTGAATGGAATCCACAGTGTGTTAGGGGTTGTCTAGGGCTACCACAAACATTTTACGACTCGTCGATCCGTTTCCGACAGACTCTGGTTCCGTCGACCGCACAGAAAGAACAGTGGGTGCGCACACAGCACCTCGGCTTGTCAAAAAAGTGCAATGGGTCAACGTTTTAAATGGAATCCACAGTGTATTGGGGCTTGTCTAGGGCTACGAGGAATGTTTTACGGCTCGTCAATCTGTTTTCGATTGACCCTGGTTCCGTCGACCGCACCGAAAGAATAATGGGTGTGCACACAGCACCTGGGCTTGTCAAAAAAATTGGCATGGGCAATTTTAATGAATGGAATCCACAGTGTGTTAGGGCTTCTCTAGGGCTACGAGGAACATTCTACGGTTCCTCGATCTATTTCCGATTGACCCTGGTTCTGTCGACCGCACCAGAAGATTAGTGGGTACGCACACAGCAACTGGGCTTGTCAAAGAAATGGCATAGGCAAATTGATTGAATGGAATCCAAAGTGTATACGGGCTTGTCTAGGGCTCCAAAGAACATTTTACGGCTTGTCAATCTGTTTTTTATTGACCCTAGTTCCGTCGACCGCACCAAAAGAACAGTGGGTACCCACACAGCACCTGAGCTTGTCAAAAAAATGGCATGGGCACATTCATTAAATGGAATCCATATTGTATTAGGGGTTGTCTAAAGCTACTAGGAACATTTTACGTCTCGTCGGTATGTTTTCGATTGACCTTGGTTCCGTCGACCACACCAAAAGAACAGTGCGCAATGCACACAGCACCTGGGCTTCTCCAAAAAAGCCATGGGCAAATTTATTGAACTGAATCCACAGTGTATTCGGGCTTGTCTAGGGCTACCAAGAACACTTTACGGCTCGTCGATTCGTTTCCGATTGACCCTGGTTCCGTCGACCGCACCAGAAGAACAGTGCGTGCTCACACAGCACTTGGGCTTGTGAAACAAATGCCATGGGCAAAAACATTGAATGGAATCCACAGTGTATTAGGGCTTGTCTAGGGCTATGAGGAACATTTTACAGCTTGTTGATCTGTTTGCGATTGACCGTGGTTCCGTCGACCGCACCAGAAGAACATGGGTGTGCACACACTACCTGGGCATGTCAAAAAAATGGCATGGACAAGTTTGTTAAATGGAATCCACAGTGCATTAGGGCTTGTCTATGGCTACACAAAACATTTTACAGCTCGTCAATCTATTTCCGATTGACCGTGGTTCTGTCAAGCATACAAAAGAACAGTGGGTGTGCACACAGCACCTGGGCTTGTCAAAAAAATGCCATGGGCAAATCTTTTGAATGGAATTTACAGTGTATTAGGGCTTGTCTAGGGCTATCACGAACACTTTACTGCTGGTCGATCTGTTTCCGATTGACCCATGTTCCGTCGATGGCACCGGAAGTACAGTGGGTACGCACACAACACCTGGGCTTGTCAAAAAAATGCCATGGGAAAAATTATTGAATGGAATCCATAGTGTATTATGGCTTGTCTAGGGCTACTAGGAACATTTTACGTCTTGTCGATCTATTTTGGATCAACCCTGGTTCCATCGTCTACACCGGAAAAACAGTGGGTGCGCACACTACACGTGGGCTTGTCAAAAAAATGGCATGGGTAATTTCATTGAATGGAATCCACAATGTATTAGGGCTTGTCTAGGGCTACAAGGAACATTTTACGGCTCGTCAATCTGTTTCTGATTGACCCTGGTTTTGTCAACCGCACCGGCATAACAGTGGGTGCGCACACAGCACCTGGGCCTGTCAAGTAAATGGTATTAGAAAATTTATTGAATGGAATCCACAGTGTATTAGGACTTGTCTAGGGCTACCAGAATCATTTTACGACTCTTTGATCTGTTTCCGATTGACCCTGGTTCCGTCCACCGCACAGGAAGAACAGTGGATGCGCACACAGCACCTCGGCTTGTCAAAAAAGTGCAATGGGCAAATGTATTAAATGGAATCCATAGTGTATTAGGGCTTGTCTGGGCTATGAGGAATGTTTTACGGCTCGTCAATCTGTTTCTGATTGACCCTGGTTCCGTCGGTCGCACCGGAAGAACAATGGGTGCGCACACAGCACCTGGGCTTGTTAAAAATGGCATGGGAAGATTTCTTAAATGGAGTCTACAGTGTATTAGGGATTCTCTAGGGCTACGAGGAACATTCTATGGGTCGTGGATCTATTTTCGATTGACCCTGGTTCCGTCGACCGCACCAGAAGAACAGTGGGTGCGCACACAGCACCTGGGCTTGTCAAAAAAATGGTATGGGCAAATGTATTAAATGGAATCCACAATGTATTAGGGCTTGTCTAGTGCTACCAAGAACATTTTACAACTCTACAATCTGTTTCTGATTGACCCTGGTTCCGTCGACCGCACTGAGAGAACAGTAAGTGCACACACAACACCTGGGCCTGTCAAAAAAATGCCATGGGCAAATTTATTGAATGGAATCCAAAGTGTATGAGGGCCTGTCTAGGGCTACAAGGAACACTTTACGGCTCATTGATCCGTTTTTGATTGACCCTGGTTCCGTAGACTGCACCGAAAGAATGGTGGGTGCGCATACAGGACCTCGCCATGTCAAAGAAATGCCATGGGAAAATTCATTGAATGGAATCCACAGTGTATTAGGGCTTGTTTAGGGCTACGAGGAACATTTTACGGCTCGTCAATCTGTTTCCGACTGACCCTGGTTCCGTCCACCGCACTGGAAGAACAGTGGATGCGCACACAGCACTTGGGCTTGTCTAAAAAAAGCCATGGGTAAAATTATTGAATGGAATCCACAGTGTACTAGGGCTTGTCTAGGGATACTAGGAACATTTTACGGCTCGTCGATCTGTTTCCGATTAACCCTGCTTTCATCGACTACACCGGAAAAACAGTGGGTGCGCACACTGCACCTGGACTAGTCAAAACAATGGCATGAGTAAATATATTGAATGGAATCCACAGTGTATTAGGTCTTGTCTAGGGCTACGAGGAACATTTTGTGGCTTATCGATCTGTTTGCGATTAACACTGGTTGCGTCAACTGCACCGGAATAACAGTGGGTGCGCACACAGCACCAGGGCCTGTCAAAAAAATGCCATTGGCAAATTTATTGAATGGAATCCAGAGTGTATTAGGGGTTGTCTAGGGCTTCCAGAAACATTTTACGACTCGTCGATCCGTTTCCGACTGACCCTGGTTCCGTCGACTGCACCGGAAGAATAGTGGGTGCGCACACAGCACATCGGCTTGTCAAAAAAGTGCAATGGGTAAATTTATTGAATGGAATCCACAGTGTATTAGGCCTTTTCTAGGGCTACGAGGAATGTTTTATGGCTCGTCAATTTGTTTCCAATTGACCCTGGTTCCGTCGACCGCACTGGAAGAATAATGGGCGTGCACACAGTACCTGGGCTTGTCAAAAAAATGGCATGGACAAATTTATTGAATGGAATCCGCAGTGTTTTCGGGCTTCTCTAGGGCTACAAGGAACATTCTAAGGTTCCTCGATCTATTTCCGATTAACCCTGGTTCCGTTGACCGCACCAGAAGATTAGTGGGTACGCATACAGCACCTGGGCTTGACAAAGAAATGGCATGGGCAAGTTTATTCAATGGAATCCACAGTGTATTCGGGCTTTTTCTAGGGCTACTAGGATCATTTTACATCTCGTTGATCTGTTTCTGGTTAACCCTGTTTCTGTCGACTACACCAGAAAAACAGTGGGTGCACACACAGCACTTGGGCTTGTCAAAGAAATGGCATGGGTAAATATATTAAATGAAATCCACAGTGTATTAGGGCTTGTCTAGAGCTACAAGGAACATTTTACGGCTCGTCAATTGGTTTCTAATTGACCCTGGTTCCGTCAAGCGCAGCGAAATAACAGTGGGTGCGCACACACCACGTTGGCCTGTCAAAAAACTGCCATTGGCAAATTCAATGAATTGAATCCACAGTGTATTAGGGGTTGTCTAGGGCTACCAAAAACATTTTACGACTTGTCAATCCATTTCCGATAGACCCTGGTTCCGTCGACCACACCGGAAGATCAGTGTTTGCGCACACAGCACCTCTGCTTGTCAAAAAAGTGCAATGGACAAATTTATTAAATGGAATCCACAGTGTATTAGGGCTTGTCTGGGGCTATGAGGAATATTTTACGGCTCCTCAATCTGTTTCCGATTGACCCTGGTTCCGTCGACCGCACCGGAAGAACAATGGGTGCCCACACAGCACCTGGGCTAGTAAAAAAATGGCATGGGGAAATTTATTAAATGGAATCCACAGTGTATTAGGGATTTTCCAGGGCAACGAGGAATATTCTACGGGTCGTGGATCTATTTCTGATTGACCCTCGTTCCGTCGAACACACCTGAAGAACAGAGGGTGTGCACACAGCACCCGGGCTTGTAAAAAAACTGGCATGGGCAAATGTCGTAAATGGAATTCACAATGTATTAGGGCTTGTCTAGTGCTACCAAGAACATTTTACAGCTCGATGATCTGGTTTTGATTGCCCCTTGTTCCGTGGACCGCACCGCAAGATCATAGGTGCGCACACAGCACCTGGGCTTGTCAAAAAAAAGCCATGCGCAAATTTATTGAATGGAATCCACAGTGTATTAGGGCTTGTCTAGGGCTACAAGGAACATTTTATGGCTCGTTGATCCGTTTCCGATTGACCCTGGTTCCGTGGACTACACCGAAAGAACAGTGGGTGCGCACACAGCACCTCGGCTTGTCAAAGAAATGCCATGGGCAAATTAATTGAATGGAATCCACAGTGTATTAGGGCGTGTTTGGGGCTACGAGGAACAATTTATGGCTCGTCAATCTGTTTCCGATTGACCTTGTTCCGTCGACCGCACCGGAAGAACAGTGCGTACGCATAGAGCACCTGGGCTTGTCAAAAAAATGCCATGGGCAAATTTATTGAATGGAATCCACAGCGTATTAGGGCTTGTCTAGGGCAACCAGGAGCATTTTACGGCTGGTCGATCTATTTCTGAGTGACCCTGGTTCATTCGAGCGCGCCAAAAGAACCGTGGTTGCGCACACAAGACCTGGGCTTGTAAAAAAAAAGCCATGGGTAGAATTATTCAATAGAATCCACAGTGTATTAGGGTTTGTATAGGGATACTAGGAACATTTTACGGCTCTTCGATCTGTTTCCGATTCTCCTTGGTTCTGTCAACCACACTGGAATAACAGTGGGTGCGCACACAGCACCTGGGCCTGTCAAAAAAATGCCATTGGCAAATTTATTGAATGGAATCCACAGTGTATTAGGGGTTGTATAGGGCTACCAGAAACATTTTACGACTCGTCGATCCGTTTCCGACTGACCCTGGTTCCGTCGACCGCACCGAAACAATAGTGGGTGCGCACACAGCACCTCGTCTTGTCAAAAAAGTGCAATGGGTAAATCTATTCAATGGAAACCACAGTGTATTAGGGCTTGTCTAGGCTACGAGGAATATTTTACGGCTCGTCAATCTGTTTCCGACTGACCCTGGTTCCGTCGACCGCACTGGAAGAATAATGGGTTTGCACACAGCACCTGGGCTTGTCAAAAAAATGGCATGGGAAATTTTTTTGAATGGAATCCACAATGTGTTAGGGCTTCTCTAGGGCTACGAGGAAAATTCTACGGTTCCTTGATCTATTTCCGATTGACCCTGGTTCCGTCGACCGCACCAGAAGATTAGTGGCTATGCACACAGCACCTGGGCTTGTCAAAGAAATGGCATAGGCAAATTTATTGGATGGAATCCAATTTGTATTAGGGCTTGTCTAGGGCTCTGAGGAACATTTCACGGCTCGTCAATCTGTTTCTGATTGACCCTAGTTCCGTCGACCGCACCAAAAGAACAGTCGGTACCCACACGGCACCTAAGCTTGTCAAAAAAATGGCATGGGCACATTCATGAAATGGAATCCACAGTGTATTAGGGGTTGTCTAAAGCTATTAGGAACATTTTACGGCTAGTCGGTCTGGTTCCGATTGACCTTGGTTCTGTCGACCACACCAAAAGAACAGTGCGCAATGCACGCAGCACCTGGGCTTGTCCAAAAACGCCATGGGCAAATTTATTGAACTGAATCCACAGTGTATTAGGGCTTGTCTAGGTCTACCAGGAACATTTTACGGCTGGTCGATCTGTTTCCGATTGACCCTCGTTTTGTCCACCGCACCGAAGGAACAGTCAGTGCGCACACGGCACATGGGCTTGTCAAACAAATTCCATGGGCAAGTATATTGAATGGAATCCACAGTGTATTAGGGCTTGTCTAGGGCTATGAGGAACATTTTACAGCTTGTCGATCTGTTTCTGTTTGACCCTGGTTCCGTCGACTGCACCAGAAGAACAGTGGGTGTGCACACACTACCTGGGCATGTCAAAAAAATGGCATGGGCAAGTTTATTGAATGGAATCCACGGTGCATTAGGGCTTGTTTAGGGCTACACAAAACATTTTACAGCTCGTCAATCTATTTCCGATTGACCGTGGTTCCGTCGACCATACAGAAGAGCAGTGGGTGCGCACACAGCACCTGGGCTTGTCAAACAAATGCCATGGGCAAATTTATTGAATAGAATTTAGAGTGTATTAAGGCTTGTCTAGGGCTATCACGAACATTTTACTGCTGGTCGATCTGTTTCCGATTGACCCTGGTTCCGTCGATGGCACCGGAAGAACAGTGGGTACGCACACAACACCTGGGCTTGTCAAAAAAATTCCATGGGCAAAATTATTGAATGGAATCCACAGTGTATTAGGGCTTGTCTAGGGGTACTAGGAACATTTTACGTCTCATCGATCTATTTCGGATCAACCCTGGTTCCGTCGACTACACCGGAAAACCAGTGGGTGCGCACACGACACCTGGGCTTGTCAAAAATAGCATGGGTAATTTTACTGAATAGAATCCACAATGTATTAGGGCTTGTCTAGGGCTACGAGGAACATTTTACAGCTCGTCAATCTGTTTCCAATTGACCCTTGTTTCGTCAACCGCACCAGAATAACAGTGGGTGCGCACACAGCACCTGGGCCTGTCAAAAAAATGCCATTGGCAAATTTATTGAATGGAATCCAGAGTGTATTAGGGGTTGTCCAGGGCTACGAGAAACATTTTACGACTCGTCGATCCATTTCCGACTGACCCTAGTTCTGTCGACTGCACCGGAAGAACATTGGGTGTGCAAACAGCACATCGGCTTGTCAAAAAAGTGCAATGAGTAAACTTATTAAATGGAATCCACAGTGTATTAGGGCTTTTCTAGGGCTACAAGGAATATTTTACGGCTTGTCAATTTGTTTCCGATTGACCCTGGTTCCGTCAACGGCACCAGAAGAGTAATGGGTGTGCACACAGTACCTAGGCTTGTAAAAAAATGGCATGGACAGGTTTATTAGATGGAATCCACAGCATGTTAGGGCTTCTCTAGGGCTACGAGGAACATTCTACGGTTCCTCTATCTATTTCCTGTTGACCCTGGTTCTGTCGACCGCACCAGAAGATTAGTGGGTACGCACACAGCACCTGGGCTTGTCAAAGAAATGGCATGGGTAAATTTATTCAATGGAATCCACAGTGTATCAGGCCTTGTCTAGGGCTACGAGGAGCAGTTTACGGCTCATCAATCTGTTTCTGATTGACCCTAGTTCCGTCGACCGCACCGGAAGAACAGTGGGTGCTCACACAGCACTTGGGCTTGTCAAAAAAAACTGCATGGGCAAAATTATTGAATGGAATCCACAGTGTATTAGGGCTTGTTTAGGGCTGCCAGGAACATTTTACGGCTGGTCGATCTGTTTCCGATTGACCCTCGTTCCCTCGACCGCACCGGAAGAACAGTGGGTGCGCACACGGCACCTGGGCTTGTTAAACAAATGCCATGGGCAAATCTATTGAATAAAATCCATATTGTATTAGGGTTTCTCTAGGGCTATGAGGAACATTTTACGGCTTGTAGATCTGTTTCTGATTGACCCTGGTTCCGTCGACCGCACCAGAAGAACAGTGGGTGCGCAGACACTACCTGGGCATGTCACAAAAATGGCATGGGCAAGATTATTAAATGGAATCCACAGTGTATTAGGGCTTGTCTAGGGCTACACGGAACATTTTACAGCTCGTCAATCTATTTCTCATTGACCGTGGTTCCATCGACCATACAGAAGAACAGTGGGTGCACACACAGCACCTGGGCTTGTCAAAAAAAATGCCATGGGCAAATTTATTGAATGGAATCCACAGTGTATTAGGGCTTGTCTAGCGCTACCATGAACATTTTACGGCTGGTCGATCTGTTTCCGATTGACCCTGGTTCCGTCGACGGCACTGGACGAATCGTGGGTGCGCACACAACACCTGGGCTTGTCAAAAAAATGCAATGGGCAAAATTATTGAATGGAATCCACAGTCTATTAAGGCTTGTCTAGGACTATCAGGAACATTTTACGTCTCGTCGATCCATTTCGGATGAACCCTGGTTCCGTCGAGTACACGGGAAAAACACTCGGTGCGCACACAACGCCTGGGCTTGTCAACAAAATGTCATGGGTAATTTTATTGAATGGAATCCACAATGTATTAGGGCATGTCTAGGGCTACGAGGAACATTTTGCGGCTCGTTGATCTGTTTCTGATGGACCCTGGTTTTGTCAACCGCACCAGAAGAACAGTGGGTGCGCACACAGCACCTTGGCTTGTAAAAAAAGTGCAATGGGCAAATTAATTAAATGGAATCCACAATGTATTAGGGCTTGTCTAGGGCTACGAGGGATATTTTACGGCTCGTCAATCTGTTTCCGAGTGACCCTGGTTCCGTCAACCGCACCAGAAGAACAGTGGGTGCGCATACATGACCTGGGCTTGTCAAACAAATGGCATGGGCAAATATATTAAATGGAATTCACTGTCTATTAGGGCTTTTCTAGAGCTACCAATAACATTTGACGGCTCGTCAATCTGTGTCCGATTGAACCTTGTTCCGTCGACCGCACCGAAGAACACTAGGTGCGCACACAACACTCGGGCCTCTCAAAAAAATGCCATGGGCAGCTTTATTGAATGGAATTCATAGTGTATTAGGGTTTGTCTAAGGCTACCAAGAACATGTTGCGGCTCATCGATCTGTTTCTGATTAACCCTTGTTCCGTCGACCGCACCAGAAGAATAGTGGGTGCGCACACAGCACCTCGGCCTGTAAAAAAAACTCCATGGGCAAAATTATAGAATGTAATCCACAGTTTATTAGGGCTTGTCTACCGCTACCAGTAACATTTTACGGCTCGTTGATCCATTTCCGATTGACACTGGATCCATGGACCCCACCGGAAGAAGAGTGGGTGCGCACCCAGCACCTTGGCTTGTCAAAAAAATGCCATGGGAAAATTTATTAAATGGAATCCACATTGTATTAGGGCTTGTCTAGGGCTACTAGGAACATTTTACGGCACGTCAATCTGTTTCTGGTTGACCCTAGTTCCGTCAACCGCACCGGAAGAACAGTGGGTACGCACACAACACCTGGGCTTGTCAATAAGGTTGCATGGGAAAACTCATTCAATGGAATCCACAGTGAATGGGGGCCTGTCTAGACCTACCAGGAATATTTTATGGCTCGTTCATTTGTTTCCGATTGACCCTGGTTCCGTCAACCGCACCCGAAGAACCGTGTGCACCAAACACAGCACCTGGGCCTCTCAAAAAATGCAATGGGCAACTATATTGAACTGAATCCACAATGTAATAAGGCTTTTCTAGGGCTACCAGGAACACTTTACGGCTCGTCGATCCGTTTCCGATTGACTTTGGTTCCGCTGACCGCACCGGAAGAAAAGTGGGTGCTCACACAACACCTGGGCTTGTCAAACAAATGCCATGGGCAATTTCATTGAATGGAATCCACAGTGTATTAGGGCTTGTCTAGGGCTACTAGGAACATTTTATGACTGGTCGATCTGTTTCGGATTGACCCTCGTTTCGTCGACCGCACTGGAAGAACGGTGGGTGCGCACACGGCACCTAGGCTTGTGAAAAAAATGCCATGGGCAAATATATTGAATGGAATCCACAGTGTATTAGGGCTTGTCTATGGCTATGAGGAACATTTTACCGCTTGTCGATCTGTTTCTGATTGACCCTGGTTCCGTCGACCGCACCAGAAGAACAGTGGGTGCGCTCACACTAACTGGGCATGTCAAAAAAATGGCATGGCAAGTTCACTAAATGGAATCCACAGTGCATTATGGCTTGTCTAAGGCTACCAGGAACATTCTACGGCTCGTTAATGTGTTTCCGACTGACCGTGGTTCCGTCCACCACACCGGAAGAACAGTGGGTGCGCACACAGCACTTGGGCTTGTGAAAAAAACGCCATGGGCAAATCTATTGAATGGAATCCACAGTGTATCAGGGCTTGTCTAGGGCTATGAGGACATTTTACCGCTTGTCGATCTGTTTCTGATTGACCCTGGTTCCGTCGACCGCACCAGAAGAACAGTGGGTGCGCTCACACTAACTGGGCATGTCAAAAAAACGGCGTGGCAAGTTTACTAAATGGAATCCACAGTGCATTAGGGCTTGCCTAAGGCTACCAGGAACATTCTACGGCTCGTCAATTTGTTTCCGACTAACCGTGGTTCCATCCACCACACCGGAAGAACAACGGGTGCGCACACAGCACTTGGGCTTGTCAAAAAAATACCATGGGCAAAATCATTGAATGGAATCCATATTATATTAGGGCTTGTCTATGGCTACCACGAACATGTTACGGCTGGGCGATCTGTTTCCGATTGACCCTGGTTCCGTCGACAGCTCCGGAAGAACAGTGGGTGCGCACACAACACCTGGGGTTGTCAAAAAAATGGCATGGGTAATTATATGAAATGGAATCCACAGTGTATTAGGGCTTGTCTAGGACTACGAGGAACATTATACGGCTGGTCGATCTGTTTCCGATTGACCCTGGTTCCGTCAACGGCACCGGAATAACAGCGGGTGCGCCCACAGCACCTAGGCCTGTCAAAAAAATGCTATTGGCAAGTTTATGAAATGGAATCCACAGTGTATTAGAGCTTGTCTAGTGCTACCAGAAACATTTTACGACTCGTCGATCCGTTTCCGATTGACCCTGGTTCCATCGACCGCACCGCAAGATCGGTGGGTGCGCACACAACACCTTGGCTTGAAAAAAAAAGTGCAAAGGGAAAATTCATTGAATAGAATCCACAGTGTATTAGGTCTTGTCTAGGGCTACGAGGAATATTTGGCTCGTCAATCTGTTTCCGATTGACCTTGGTTTCATCGACCGCACCGGAAGAACAATGGGTACGCACACAACACATGGGCTTGTCAAAAAATTCGCATGGGCAAGTTTATTGAATGGAATCTATAGTTTGTTAGGGCTTGTCTAGGGCTACGAGGAGCATTCTACGGTTTGTAGATCTATTTCCGATTGACCCTGGTTCCGTCGACCGCACCAGAAGAATAGTGGGTGCGCACACATCACCTGGGCTTGTCAAAAAAAATGGCATGGGCAAGTTTATTGAATGGAATCCACAGTGTATTAGGACTTGTATAGGTCTACAAAGAACATTTTAAGGCTTGTCGATCTGTTTCCAATTGACCCTGCATCCGTTGACTTCACCGAATAACAGAGGGTGCGCACACAGCACCTGGGCCTGTCAAATAAATGCCATGGGTAACTTTATTGGATGGAATTCATAGTGTATTAGGGTTTGTCTAAGGCAACCAAGAACATTTTACGGCTTGTCGATCTGTTTCTGATTGACCTTTGTTCCGTTGACCGCACCGGAAGAAGACAGGGTGCGCACATAGCACCTGAGCCTGCTAAGAAAATGCCATGGGCAAATTTATTGAATGGAATCCACAGTCTATAAGGGCTTGTTAACGGCTACCAGTAACTTTTTACGGCTCGTCAATCCGTTTCCGATTGACTCTGGATCCGTGGACCGCACCGCAAGAACAGTGGGTGCGCACACAGCACCTCGGCTTGTCAAAAAATGCCATGGGCAAATGTTTTGAATGGAACCCACAGTGTATTAGGGCTTGTCTAGGGCTACGAGGAACATTTTACGGCTCGTCAATATGTTTCCGATTGACTCTAGTTCCGTCGATCGCACCGGAAGAACAGTGGGTACGCACACAGCACCTGGGCTTGTCAAGAAAGTGGCATGGGCAAATTCATTCAATGGAATCCACAGTGTATTGGGGCCTATCTAAAACTACCAAGAACATTTTACGGCTCGTCGATCTGTTCCCGATTGATTCTGGTTCCGTCGACCGCACCAGAAGAACAGTGCGCACCGCACACAGCACCTGGGCCTCGCAAAAGAATGCCATGGGCAAATGCATTCAACTGAATCCACAGTTTATTTGGGCTTGTCTAGGGCTACCAGGAACACTTTACGGCTTGTTGATCCGTTTCCGACTGACCCTTGTTCCGTCGACAGCACCGAAAGAACAGTGGGTGCTCACACAGCACCTAGGCTTGTCAAAAACATGCCATGGGCAATTCTATTGAATGGAATCCACAGTGTATGAGGGCTTGTCTAGGGCTATGAGGAACATTTTACGGCTTGTCGATCTGTTTCTGATTGACCCTGGGTTCGTCGACAGCACCAGAAGAACGGCAGGTGTGCTCACTTTACCTGGGCATGTCGAAAAAATGGCATGGACAAGTTTATCAAACAGCATTCACAGGGCATTAGGGCTTGTCTAGGGCTACCAAGAACATTTTACGGCTTGTCAATCTATTTCCGATTCACCGTGGTTCTGTCGACCGCACCGGAAGAACAGTGGGTGTGCACTTAGCACCTGGGCTTGTCAAAAAAATGCCATGGGCAAATATACTGAATGGAATCCACAGTATATTATGGCTTGTCTATGGCTACCACGAATGTTTTACGGCTGGTCGATCTATTTCCGATTGACCCTGGTTCCGTCGACGGCACTGGAAGAACAGTAGGTGCGCACACAGTACCTGGACTTGTCAAAAAAATGCCATGGGCAAAGTTATTGAATGGAATCCACAGTGTATTAGGGCTTGTCTAGGGCTACCACGAACATTTTATGGCTCGTCGATCTATTTTGGATCAGCCCTGGTTCCGTCGACTACACCAGAAAAACAGTAGGTGCGCACACAACACCTAGGCTTGTCAAAAAATGGCATGGGTAATTTTATTGAATGGAATCCACAGTGTATTAGGGCTTGTCTAGGGCTACAAGGAACATTTTACGGCTCGTCGATTTGTTTCCGATTGACCCTGATTCTGTCAAGCGCACCGGAATAACAATGGGTGCGCACACAGCACCCGGGCCTGTCAAAAAAAAAAGCCATTGGAAAATTTATTGAATGGAATCCATAGTGTATTAGGGGTTTTCTAGGGCTACCAGAAACATTTTACGACTCGTCAATCCGTTTACGATTGACCCTAGTTCCATCGACCGCACCGAAGAGCAGTGGGTGCGCACACAGCACCTGGGCCTGTCAAACAAATGCCATGGGCAACTATATTGAATAGGATTCATAGTGTATTTGGGTTTGTCTAAGGCAACCAAGAACATTTTACAGCTCGTCGATCTATTTCTTATTGACCCTTGTTCATTCGACCACACCGGAAGAACAGTGGGTAAGAACACAACACGTGGGCCATACAAAAAAATGCCATGGGCAAATTTATAAAATGGAATCCACAGCTTTTTAAGGCTTGTCTATGGCTACCAGTAACATTTTTGGGCTCGTTGATCCGTTTTCGATTGACCCTGGATCCGTGGACCGCACCCGAAGAACATTGGGTGCGTACACAACACCTCGGCTTGTCAAGAAAATGCCATGGGCAAATTTATTGAATGGAATCAACAGTGTATTAGGGCTTGTCTAGGGCTACGAGGAACATTTTACGTCTCGTCGATCGGTTTTCGATTGAGCCTGATTCCGTCGACTGCACCAGAAGAACAGTGAGTGTGCACACAGCACCTGGGCTTGTCAAAAAAATTCCATGGGCGAACCTATTGAATGGAATCCAGAGTGTATTAGGGCTTGTCTAAGGCTATGAGAAACATTTTACAGCTCGTCGATCTGTTTCCGATTGACCCTGGTTCCGTCGACCGCACAGGAATAGCAATGGGTGCGCACACACTACATGGGCATGTCAAAAAAATGGCATGAGCAAGTTTGTTGAATGGAATCCACAGTGCATTAGCGCTTGTCTAGGGCTACCAGGAACATTTTACGGCTTGTCAATCTGTTTCCGATTGACCGTGGTTCCGTCGACCACACCAAAAGAACAGTGGGTGCGCACACAGCACCTGGGCTTGTCAAGAAAATGCCGTGGGTAAATTTATTGAATGGAATTCACAGTTTACTAGGGTTTGTCTAGGGCTTTAAAGAACAATTTACGGCTTGTTGATCTGTTTCCGAGTGACCCTGGTTCCGTCGACCGCAGCGGAAGAATACTGGGTGCACACACAGCACCTGGGCCTGTCAAAGAAATGCCACGGGCAAATTCATTGAATGCAATCCACAGTGTATTAGGGCTTGTCTAGGGCTACCAGGAACATTTAGGGCTTGTCAATCTGTTTTCATTTGACCCCAGTTCTGTCGACCGCACCGGACAAATAGTGTATTAGGAAATGGCATGGGCAAATTCATTAAAGGAATCCACAGTGTATTAGGACTTGTCTAAAGCTACCAGGAACATTTTATGGCTCGTCGATCTGTTTCCGATTGACCCTGAATCTGTCGATTGCACTGGAAGAATAGTGCGTACCGCACACAGCACCTGGGTCTGTCAAAAAATGCCATTGGACAATGTATTGAACTGAATCCACAGTATATTTGGGCTTCTTTAGGGCTACCAGGAACACTTTACGGCTCGTCGATCCACTTCCGATTCACCCTCGTTCCGTCGACCGCACGGGAAGAAGAGTGGGTGCACATAAAGCAACTGGGCTTGTCGAAAAAATGCCATGGGCAAGTTTATTGAATGGAATCCATAGTGTATTAGGGCTTGTCTAGGGCTATGAGGAACATTTAACGCCTCGTCAATCTGTTTTTGACTGACCCTGGTTCTGTCGACCGCACCGGAAGAACTATGGGTGCGCAAACAGCACCTGAGCTTGTAAAAAAATGGCATTGGAAAACTTATTGAATGGAATCCACAGTGTATTATGGCTTCTCTAGGGCTACCAAGACCATTTTACAGCGCGTGGATCAGTTTCTAAGTGATCCACGTTCCGTTGACCGCACCGGAAGAACAGAGGGTGCGCACGCACTACCTGGGCATGTCAAAAAGATGGCATGGGAAATTCATTGAATGGAATCCACAGTGTATTAGGGCTTGTCTAGGGCTACTCTGGACATTTTACGGCTCATTGATCTATTTCCGAACGACCCTGGTTCCGTCGACCGCATCGGAAGAAGAGTGGGTGCGCAAACAGCACCTGGGCTTGTCAAAAACATGCCATGGGAAAATGTATTGAATGCAATTCACAGTGTATTAGGGTTTGTCTGGGGCTACCAACAATATTTTACGGCTTGTGGATCTGTTTCCGATTGACCCTGGTTCCGTAGAGCGCACCGGAAGAACAGTGGGTGCGCACACAGCACATGGGCCTGTCAAAAAAATTCCATGGGCAAATTTATTGAATGGAATCCATAGTGTATTGGGGCTTGTCTAGGGCTACCAGGAACATTTTACGGCTTGTTGATCCGTTTGCGATCGACCCTGGTTCCGTCGACCAAACCGGAAGAACAGTGGGTGCGCACACAGCACCTCCGCTTGTCAAACAAATGCCATGGGAAAATTAATTGAATGGAATCCACAGTCCATTAGGGCTTGTCTAGGGCTACGAGGAACATTTTACGGCTCGTTGATCTGTTTCCGACTGACCCTAGTTGCGTCGACCGCACCGGAAGAACAGTATGTGCGCACACAGCTCCTGGGCTTGTCAAAACAATGGCATGGTCAGATTTATGAAATGGAATCCACAGTGTATTAGGGATTGTCTAAAACTACCAGGAACATTTTACGGCTCGTTGCTCTGTTTTTGATTGACCATGGTTCCGTTGCCCGCACCAGAAGAACAGTGCGTACCGCACACAGCACCTGGGCCTGTTAAAAACAATGCTATGGGCAAATCTATTGAACTGAATCCACAGTGTATTTGGACTTGTCTAGGGCTACCAAGAACACTTTACAGCTCGTCAATCCGTTTCTAATTGACCCTGGTTCCATCGACCACACCGCAAGAGCAGTGGGTGCGCACACAACACATGGGCTTGTCAAAACAATGCCATGGGCAAATTCATCGAATGGAATCCAGAGTGTATTAAGGCTCATCTAGGGCTACCAGGAACATTTTACGGCTCGTCGATGTGTTTTCGATTGACCCTGGTTCCGTCAACCGCACCGGAAGAACAGTGGGTGCGCACACAGCACCTGGGCCTGTCAAAACATTTCCATGGGCAAATTCATTGAATGGAATTCACAGTGTATTAGGGTTTTTTTTAGGCTACCAAGAACATTGTACGGCTCGTGGATCTGTTTCCGAGTGACCCTCGTTCCGTCGACCGCACCGGAAGAATAGTGGGTGCGCACACAGCACCTGGGCCTGTCATAAAAATGCCATGGGCAAATTTATTGAATGGAATCCACAATGTATTTGGGCTTTTCTATGGCTACTAGGAACATTTTAGGGCTCGTTGGTCCGTTTTTGATTGACCCTGGTTTCGGGGACCGCACCAAAAGAATAGTGGGTGTGCACATTGTACCTCGGCTTGTCAAAAAAATGCCATGGGCAAGCTTATTCAATGGAATCCACATTTTATGAGGGCCTGTCTAGGGCTACGAGGAACATTTCATGGCTTGTCGATCTGTTTCCGATAGATCCTGGTTGCGTCGACCGCATCGGAAGAACAATGGGTACGCACACAGCACCTGGGCTTGTCAACAAATGGCATCGACAATTTTATTGAATGAAATCTACGTTGTTTCAGGCTTGTCTAGGACTACGAAGGACATTTTACGGCTCCTCAATCTGTTTCCGATTGACCCTACTTCCGTCGACCGCACCGAAAGAACAGTGGGTGCGCACACAGCACCTGGGCTTGTCAAAAAAAATGGCATGGACAAGTTCATTAAATGGAGTCCACAGTGTATTAGGGCTTGTCTAAAGCTATCAGGAACATTTTAGGGCTCGTCGATCCGTTTCCGGATGACCCTGATTCCTTCGACCGCACCAAAAGAACAGTGGGTGCTCATACAATACATGGGCTTGTCAAAAAATCTCCATGGGCAAAAATATTGAATGGAATCCACGGTGTATTAGGGCTTGTCCAGGGCTACCAGGAACATTTAACAGTTGGTCAATCAGTTCCCGATTGACCCTGGATCCGTCGACCGCATCGGAAGAACAGTGGGTGCGCACACAGCACCTGGGCTTGTCAAAAAAATGCCATGGGAAAACTTATTGAATGGAATCCACGGTGTATTAGGGCTTGTCTATGGCTATGAGGAACATTTTACAGCTCGTCGATCTGTTTCTGATTGACCCTGGTTCCGTCCACCACACCGGAAGAACAGTGGGTGCGCACACACTACTTGGGCATGTCAAAAAAATGACATGGGCAAGTTTATTGAATGGAATCCACAATGCATTAGGACTTGTCTAGGGCTACCAGGAACATTTTATGACTCATCGATCTGTTTCCGCTTGAGCGTGATTCCGTCGACCACAGCGGAAGAATAGTGGGTGCGCACACAGCACCTGGACATGTCAAACAAATGCCATGGGCAAATTCATTGAATGGAATTCACAGTGTATTAGGGTTTGTATAAGGATACCAAGAACATTTTACGGCTCGTCGATCTGTTTCCGATTGACCCTGGTTCCGTCGAGCGCACGGGAATAACAGTGGGTGCGCACACAGCACCTGGGCTTGTAAAAAAACTGCAATGGGCAAATTTATTGAATAGAATCCACAGTGTATTATGGCTTGTCTAGGGCTACCAGGAACATTTTACGGCTCGTCAATCCATTTCCGAATGACCCTGGTTCCGTGGACCGCACTGAAAGAACAATGGGTGCGCACACAGCATCTCGACTTGTCAAAAAAATGCCATGGGTAAACTTATTGAATGGAATCCACAGTGTATTAGGGCTTGTCTAGGGCTACGAGGAGCATTTTACGGCTCGTCGATCTGTTTCCGATTGACCCTAGTTGCGTTGACGGCATCGAAAGAACAATGGGTGTTGTGTGCACACGCACACAGCACTTGGGCTTGTCAAAAAAATGGCATGGGAAATTTTATTAAATGGAATCCATAGTGTATTAGGGCTTGTCTATGGCTACGAGGAGCATTTTACGGCTCATCAATCTGTTTCCGATTGACCGTGGTTCCGTCGATCGCACCGGAAGAACAGTGGTTGCGCACACAACACCTAGGCTTGTCAAAAAAATGGCATGGGGAAGTTTGTTTAATGGGATCCATAGTGTATTAGTGCTTGTCTAAAGCTACAAGGAAAATTTTACGCCTCGTTGATGTCTGTTTGACTCACCCTGGTTCCATCGAACGCACCGGAAGAAAGTGCTCACCGCACACAGCACCTGGGCCTGTCAAAAAAATGCCATGGGCAAATTTATTGAACTGAATCCACAGTGTATTTGGGCTAGTCTAGGGCTTCCAGGAACACTTTACGGCTTGTCGATCCGTTTCCGATTGACCCTTGTTCCGTCGACTGCAGCGGAAGAACTGTGGGTGCTCACACAGCACCTGGGCTTGTCAAAAACATGCCATGGACAATTTTATTGAATGGAATCCACAGTGTATAAGGGCTTGTCTAGGGCTATGAGGAACATTTTACGGCTTGTCGATCTGTTTTCGATTGACCCTGGTTTTGTC